>KQ030875.1:0-17294 GCA_000956045.1 Hirsutella minnesotensis 3608
GACGCCATTGGCCCCGGTGGCCGTGTCGAAATGTCGGGCTGTGGTATGCCGGCTGTCTCCGCATTTCTTACAATCCGGCTCGACACAATTCGGTCGTACGTGCCCATGCTTTCCGCATTTGTAGCAAGTGCTAGGTTTCTCTTTAAACGGCGGGGCAGCTTCTCGGCCGTGCTCGTTCGTCAAGCCGGACTGGCCTGTATTGCGGTCATATTGATAGCCTCTATCATGGAAATCATCGTCATATTCATGACCCTTTTCCACCAAGTTATTCCACGATTTCGGGTAATTTTGTGATCGAAAAAGATCTCTGATGTCCTTGTTGCAGCAGAAAAGGAACATTTCTATGCG
Source organism: Hirsutella minnesotensis 3608 (assembly GCA_000956045.1). NCBI lineage: Eukaryota > Fungi > Ascomycota > Sordariomycetes > Hypocreales > Ophiocordycipitaceae > Hirsutella > Hirsutella minnesotensis. Next base: position 349 of record KQ030875.1, read on the forward strand.
CAACCAGTCGGGAATGATGTGAGGAAACTCGCTCTCAATCGCGCGGTATTCGCGGAAGAAATCACGAAATGACTGCTGAGGCTTTTGCTTCAACTTCGTCAAGGCCGTGTACGCATTCCGAGTGCGACCTCGAGGGTTGTTGATGTTGCTCCAAAGCCAATCTTGCATGTCTTCCCACGTCATGTTTTCCTCACTGCCATCGAATTTGAGTTGCAGGTTATCCAAAAAGTCTCTTCTCAATGTCTGGCTGAGGTGTCCGGCGGCTAGCCTGATTCTTCGTTGCTCGTCCCGGTAATGGCGGGGATGCTCCCTAAACACCCATTCGAGAGTCCCGACAAAGGTGGACAGCTCAGCGGCCGAGTTCCCCCGGAACTGCTGAATCTGTACTTGGTTCTTGTTTTTGGGCTCGTAGATTGGGGATCGCTCTCGGATCCGCTCATAACGGCGAGGCTCACATTCAGGCGACCTCGAGCGTCGTCGTGGCCTTTTTTCGCTCAGGGCGTCCAAAAGCTGTTGGATTTGTTCTCCTTGTTGTCTCGAATGACAAATCTGCTCGTCGAGCCGTTGGCGAATTTCGCTTAGCTCCGTTTGTGGCTGCTGGACTCCGTCAAGAGCCACGTGGGATTCCAGCTCATCGGTACGTTCGACCGGTTTGCCAAGGCGAAAGCTCGAAACGGTCGTGCTTATCGCCTTTTGATTACCGATGGCCACTTAAAAATCTTAGTATGGACTTTATTGAGTGGTGTGACGGACACCGGATGATCGTTGCGGTGTTTTCTACTCATTCCACTCATCGGCTGCAACCCCTGATGTATCGTTATTCAGCCTCTCTCAACAGCGTATACACATGGTCTTATCCAGTATACAGATAAATAAAAAGGGTTCATTGAATTGTTGAAACTGAAGCTCTAGACTGTGTTTTGGAACGCATTTCAGGAAGTAGTCGACAAGTCCTCTGTCGATGCTGGCCGCAACAGCCGAAGGCTGAGCAGCACCATCGAAAGCCCTCAATATGAGTTTTAAGTGCTTTGTATGCGAGTTAAAGTCTGAAGAGAACACGTAGTCACAAGAACCAGCGCAGGCAGGGCGGTAAGGCTCCAAAAGATGATCTCTTCTGCTGTACAGATTCTAGTGCAGACGGGGTGTTTAGCTCTGCAAAAGTGGTTCAAGGTCGCCAAAAAATGACAGTGAAAGGACCCCAACAGCAAAAGAAGGCTCTGAAGAAGGAGGCCCGAAAGCTTCAGCGACAGCAGAAGGCGGCGGAGCAAAAGCTCTCGCTCTAGAGAAGAGGAAGCAATGAGAGGCGGAAATTGGGAGAAAACGACGGATGACGGAAGCCGTGAAGCAAAATAAGGAGATAAGTTGGCATTCTAAACAAGAGCTGAAGATTCTGAATATGGAAATGGCACAGAAAATGCAGAATGAGCCACGGGTGGCTTCTGAAGGTCGCGAGAGGTGTCAGGATGTTCACGCCGGAAAAATCGTCACTCTTCCATTCACACCAGAGCGGACCATGGCATCGCAGGCACCAAACCCACTAGATAATAACAAAACCGGCAGGTCAATGATAATTTCAAACCACATAGCCTGTCCTCAAAGACCCTATGTAGCTGTTGATAGTGATCAGGAGATAGTGGGTGCATTTCGGGGACTTGCGCGATCGGAGAGTAACAGAAGACGACCTCGATGACTGGATGACTTCGAAGGAGATTTAGTAGCATCTTTGAGCATTATCCATTGCTCGTATGATATTTTAGAATAATTCAAATAGTATTCGTGGAGGTTTTCTCAGTTCTTTGCTGGAATGCAACGAGAGCAAGCAAGCAAGGATTTATTTCGCCCGGAGGGAGGTCCCTATAAGGCCTTTACACAGTCTTAAGTACAGTTCAGAACGTTTGCCATTTTACTCCCCAAGCCCCACGGATTCTTGTCTTATCGCTTGCTGGTCAGCCTCGTTATCATTGGTCCCGTGACAGGCCTGCTTGAAGGCCAAATTCTCCAAGTGTTCAGCGTCCTATTCGCAGCAGCTGAAGCGCGGTCTGCCAGTTCCGAAGCTGAGATGTGTTAGTGTAAATGCATCTGAAGGCTCAGTTGTTTGTTGCTGGTTGCTGGTTTCTGTCGAGTCGTTCCGTCGCAATCGCAAATTTGACCGCCGCACGAACCGCCTGCTGTTGAGAAGCAGGTCCGATCTAGGAAGTAGACTCGGCGGAGACCTGATAATCTGGGCCGACCTATGCAGGGAGCTAATGCAGGTTGAAGAGGTTGGAGAGGTTGGAAGAGGTTGAAGAGGTTGAAGAGGTTGGAGAGGCAAGAAGGTCTAAATAAGAGGGTATAAGGATATGACGGAATAGGGGTATAAGAAGGGGAAGCCTTCCTAGGAAGATGTAACAAGAACAACGATTTTGGAACACGAAGAGACTTATACGGCATTTTCTATCTATTCAAGCTAAGTGACTTCTCTACCCGTATAGTAACTCTCTTCGCGAGAGACTTACACGCCCGGATTACCACCTCTCTAGACAATCTTCTCTGACGAGTGCTCCGTACAAAATAAACCGAATAATCCACGTGGATGGGTATTCCGAAAGCCTCACGAACGATTTAACCGTGATCTCGTTAACAATACGGTTCACGGGAAGCCGGAAATCTCGATTATGGTCTGGGCAGGCATCTGGCGAGGCGGCCGGACACCCCTTGTAATCATGGAGCGCGATAGCGCCGCAAAGAAGAAGGGTTATACCGCTAAAAGCTATCAGAAAGCTCTATCCGAAGGCCTTCTTCTAGTATACGATGGTACGAGGCGTTTCCAGCAAGACAACGCGAGGATTCACAATTTCGGCGGCACGCCCCAGTTTCTCCAGCTTCACGGCGTTGAGTATATCGATTGGCCGCCTCATTCGCCTGATCTCAACCCAATTGAGCACGTTTGGCGGCTTCTTAAAGACAAGCCAGCGGAGTTATGCCCTCATCTCGCAGAATTGAAAAAAAAACCAGGCGTCAATCGAAGAACTAGAAGCGCACTTGCGGTCTGCGTGGGAAGCTATTCCGCAGGATCGGATTGACAGCCTACTATCTTCTCTACCTCGTCGGCTCGCGGCAGTACGAAAAGCCCGGGGTTGGTATACACGGTATTAAACTCCAAGAATAGAGCTTTCCAACGGTATCGCCAGCTTTATTTTTTATAGCTTCGTTGTACAGAAATTAATTCTTAAAGTTTATTCAATGTCTCGTGGTGTTGCTGTGCGGGGCGCGCGTTCGTAATTTTTTGGCGCCTATGTTTACTGTACATGGTTCCATCGCACCTAAAGCCCTACGCTTCTTTTCATCTGTTGCCAGCCTCGTTCGCTGTGACATGACAGGTCTGCTTGAAGGTCAGTTTCTCCAAGTGTTCAGCGTCCTACTTCAGCAACTGAAGCGCGATCTGCCAAGTTGAAGGCTGTTGTGTTAGTATGATTTTCCCCTGATCAGCATATGGCCCGTTGTCGGTCCATATCGAAGCGTTTTGTCGCCAATGCGAACTGGATTGTCGCCCGCACAGCCCCCATATCAGGCTGCCACTTGTCGTTGTCTGACTCTGCCTTGCCTCCTAGGAAGAAAGACAAGTCTCCCATTTTTCCGCGAGCATATCGAAGCATGATTTCTCGTTGTACCGTCCATCTTTTGCATCGAAAGAGAAAATGTTCCACCGTTTCTGCTGATTGTCCACAAGTGCACTCATCCGATTCCACTGCCCCGACAAGTATTGATTCATATTCAAGAATATGTCGTAGAGGTGGACAGCGTGCCTACCTACATAGACCCTCTACCTTGCATCCCCTACGATCCTTATCCGCTCCATATACGGGGCACAGCCGGTTCGCAAGTCAATACCAGTTTGCTCCTTAAGCCTCCCTCAACGGCCAACTTGTAGGCTTCGTCCTCGACGGTCACCTACAAGATCCCGTCCTCTAAGGCGACCGACACGCGCGTCCGTCCTCTCGAGCCATACAGAAAGTGTCGTAGCTGCAGTCCGCCCACCCAGCCTTCCGTCGCTTCCATTGTATGCTGCGCCCCGCAGATTGTCAATCTGTTTCGCGCTGCCTTGCAAGATCTCTCTGGCAAGGCCGACCGTGTCTCGCAAGAGTTTGTCCATCTGCGTCCTTTCTGTAACCGGAACAGCCGAGCGACGCAGAGTTCACTCTCCTACTAACCAAAGTGCCTTGTCGTTCTCCGTGTGGTTGAAAGCGCTCTATGCGTCTTGTCGTTTCCTCGAGCTCAATGTGCTTTTCTGTCATTCGCTTCATGTTCCCTGTCGGTTCTGTCGTTCATCTGTTGCCATTTCGCTTTCCAGTCGTTTCCCCAACGCGGCGCTTTCTCCTTCCAGCGGCGCAGCCCAAGGCACCCTAAGGGTGTCCTAGTCCACAACCCGTTTGTTCATCTCGTGTAGGCTCGATGTCGCGGTCGTGGGTCGGATGGTTTTTAAAGTGTTCCCTCGTGGCTTGTGGGCGGTAGGGCTTGGGAGCCCTAACCCGTCCCGTAGCCCAAACGAGCGGACAAATGCTGATCGGTTGTGACTCTTCCTGGCTCTGCGAATACCCGACGGCAAAAGTATTCGCGGATTTCCAGCCAGCACCGCGTGGAGGTGAGAGTCGTCGCTGGCCTTGTGACAGCCTTTTTTTTTTTTTTTGGTTGTATTACGCCCGGAGGGTTCCCCCTAAAGGGCCACTGCGCTGAGCTATGTTCCTTCTGTACATGGTTCCATCTCACCCAAAGCCTCACGCTTCTTTTCACCTGTTTTTCATAGGAGGTGGGAGCTTGCGAGTTCCAAATAAAGTGGGACGGAGCACGGGTACGGTCATCCCTGTCATGCAAAGCTCAAAACGAAGGTCCGAAACACACCTGATGTCGAAACCGCCGCCGACCCAGCGCTGCTGGCATTACTCGTGCGTGCCGCGTGCGGGGGCGCGCTGCTGAGTCGGCCCGTTTTATAGATATTACGTCCTGATCTAAAGGGCTGTTATAAGGCCAGCAGTTTATGCGATCCAGCTGGCCTGGGGGCTCTTATTGAGTCATTGGAGATTTTGGCAGTGCTCCTAAGTGCAAACTGTAGTCTAGACTACTAGTTTGTGAATACTAGTCTGACTTGTGCTGGTACCTACGTGAAGCCCTGAGTCTGAAGAATCGGTTGACCTAACTTGCGTATCGGTAGCTCGCGTGGTTCTGACGTTGTGTCCGGAAATGTGCAGTGCGTCCGATTTTTGGGCGGTCTTCAGCGTATCGTTCAGTGTACCGCCGCCATATCTCCACTAAAACTCCACTAAAATGGTCGACGATTTGCAATTCTTCTCGTTACATAACAGCTATCAATACAGAGTCATCGTGGGCTTGATTTCTTTTACATTACGGGCACAACAATACCATCATTTTGCTCGGCAGAACGGGGCGAATAAAACGGCATCAGTTTTGTCACGATTAGATGGCTCAGGGGTGACCTAGGTCATAGAGACTCGGGTGATCTGATCCAAGGAGCTTTTTATTTTGGCCTGTGCGCCCTTTTAAGTTGCTTAAAAAGCCAGTCTAAGGAGCGTTGCCCTCTCTCCTCGTCCAGCTGTCTCGCCGACTCATCTTCTGGCCGGCCGTTTGCCTGTGACCGAGAGACCACCTCATCGACGATCCGTTTGCGAGTGGAAAAGAGTTGCCTCTCATTACGTAGCCGCCACTGCGAGCCCCACCGCTTCTCTAACGCGTCAATCGAGTCCATATAACCTGCCAGACCGTGTCTCCAGAGCCTCACGAGATCTCTGACTGTACGAATAGTACGTGGGAGTCCGATCTGTGGAGGTAACTCTGTTGTTGTCGTGATGACCGTTGCGCCCCGGCCAGCACCGACAGTCCCCACTTGCAGCGGGGCAAGAAACAGCCCATTGGCTACACAACGAAACCGACCAATCAGAAGCAACCAATAACGACACAACAAGCACCCCTAATTTTCAACAGCCCGGACAGTCAGGGTTGGGTTAGGAAGGACTTGGCTTAGTAACCTAGCAATAGGGGGAAGACGGGATCTGTGAATATAGGGTGGCTAGGGAAATCGCGTTCGAGAAAAGGGGCATCTTGCAGCAAGACTACTCGTAACCATCCTAATAGCTCAATAAAAGCACCTGTAGCTTTATTCTCAAAGACTTCAGCCATCTCATGGCTAGTGTCTTTGAAGGCTTGGAACCAAAAGTCGGCCTGAGGCCAAATTTGAGAACGTAGCCAAGCCGACGGCAAGACCGTGGAGCGTGGAATGAAGTAACTGCCAGCCCATTCTGGCGAGAAGTCGGCAGAGGCTCTCATGAACGCGTAGGGTAGCGATGTGAGATAACAGCCTATCATTGAGTCCCCCATATTCCATCTGCCAGCACGTCTAATCTAATAATAAGTTAATAGTGTTGCCAGAGTCAGAGGGAGGTTGCCTACTTGTGCCTCAGGAACGCCAGCCATGTCGGCATTTTGAGTAGCAGCAACACGAGGTGCATGACTAGCCTTTGAGGTCTTAATGCCGACATGGCTATATAGGCGACGTGTCCACGCATGGCTTGTTTGATATGAGAGTCCTGCTATATAAATTATAAGCTACGAAGCCTCGTAAATCAGAAGACAATCTGACTTACCCGTTGGTCTGTCTTTCTGTTGTCGTAATATCTTGATATTGTACCATTTCTCGGGACGCGAGAAGTCCGGAAATGGCTCTCTTTCAACCTGCCAACGAAAAAAAAGCCAGAAAGCGAGTTGGCCAACCAAACAAGCATAAGGGTCACGATGTCTCAAGCAAGCCCCATACTCGATGCGGCCGTTCTGGTTAGTTTTGCCTTGATTCATAACCACAACAAAGGCGTAGGTTGGGTTGTTGTGAACCTTGACGCCCTCGTTAGGACACTCAAGACAGAAGCAGTCGGCCAACTCAATAGGCCTCCGGTTGCTTGATCGTAACAACATGTGGTTGCCGAAGAGAAAATCTACGGAAGTGCGCAGTCCACACGCCTTCTCTTTCAATCCCCAGGCACAACGGGTATGTTCTGGTATTTTGGCAGGCGAGTAGGCATCCTTAATGGTGCCCACCATACGGTCTGCCCACTCTTCACGTCCTTTCTCGTGAGTCTGTCGCAGAAGATAGCGATAAATAGCCTTGTTCGCAAAGCCACGTGGATGTGGCGATGGATTTAACATCTGGCCATTTATTCTCCTCGTTCGTTGCTCTGCCCAGAGTCTCGTAATGGCGTTGCCGTAGGTCCTCACGGTGTTGAATTTGAGCGTGAGTGCGGATTTGAATGGCTCCTCTTCATCATCTGATGTCAGCTCGGTCTTATCCACGGCCGTTTTGACGGCAACGGTGATACAGCTGTCATCTGGACCTGAAGGGCCAGCAGGGTCGTCAAGAGAGGCCGCCTCGGCCTTCTTGGCCTTGCGCTCAGCCGCGCCTTCGGCCCAGCGTCTTCTCTCATCTTTCGCTCGAGATCCAGCCTTAGGTGCCCTGCTGACGACTTTCTCGTCGAGAAACCAAACCAACTTGCCCTCATCCACGAGGTCAGCTGGCAGAACGCCTCCCTGGTTGTATTAGATAACGGTGTATTTAACGCCTCCAAGGCAGCTTATCGGAAAGAACTTCAGAAATTGACCTGTTTGACCAGCGCTGCTTTCAATTCAAGTATCAATTCAAGTATATCAAGTAAGTCAAGTAAGTTGACGGCCGCATTTATTTCAAGTAAGTAAGTTCATGATGTCCGAAACTTGAAGTTAAATTAAGTTATAATAAATAAGCAGTTGTATATGTGGTGGTGTGTGTGAGTTGCCTCCATACCTTCCACTCCTTCTGGGGTCGCGTGTACGGAGGCGATAGGGCGGGCGTGTCAGGGATCGCGTCACGATCGCGCGTGTTTTTGCTTTTGCGGTCGATACGTGTCTCAGCTCAAATCGAGGGTCTCGGACTCTGCCCCATCATTCCTGGCCCTAAATATTTTGACAGTCTTTATTCACACGCACCCAAATCTCAATTCGCACGCACCCCCCCACATTCAGCCACAGCGCCTCCGAGATCGGAGCCCAATAAATCATTGGTGCGGATGTCTGACATTTCCAACTCCTTGGCGAGCAGGAGTCTAATTCGTTGCAACAGTAATGCTGTCGCCAACCGTATCTTTACCACCCTCGTTGGCAAGCCACGAGTCTGCTACTCCCAGATCTTGCGTCATTTCAGAAGATGCAGATGACAGTCATGCCCCGATTTGGCCTGCGATACCTAAAATACTTCGAACACCCGTTAAGTTGCCAATGCAAGAGGCTTAACGGCTGAATATCCAGCCCGAAGGGTGAATATCGTTTACCTGCATTCGACTTTCCCTAGAACCCCCCTTCCGCCTGCAGCGACCAACCAGCTGTATGAACCACTTCCTGGTAGGCCCAGTCTAACTATATACCCTATAGTACCTCCCTCTTCCCTGTAGCTTGTAGAAGACGACGTTTAGTCACAGTAGAGTGGTGGATACGGTGGATCGCTCAGCTGTTGACCCTGACGCCGTTGTTGGTCAGCGAGGCGCATCTTCATCCCTGTCTCATAGTTAGACGTGAATGCAGTACATAGGAAACGCAGGCGTATAACCTTCCGTCGGCGTGTGGTTATAGAGGCTCTGGCGATCGAATGGCGCCTCAAGGAGTAAGCCCTGGAGCGAGGTAACCCGTGAGACGGCAACATAGCTAATACCGGCCTGGAAGTCGCGTGTAGCGAGATCAGTAACTATTTTATCCTTCGTTAGGCTCTGGCATTTGTGAACAGTAATAGCAAACGCCACGATTAGGGGAAACTGCGTGCGAGCGCAGGTCTCGTCACCCACAAGGAAGTCTCGCCTGAGTGGGAGGATGGGCGAGATTTTCCTGCCCTCGTTAGTTAGATATGGCGGTCCATCGTAGCTATCAAAGTCCACCATAATAACGGCTGGGGGGTCTTCCAATGGATCGGCGCCGGCGCTCCAGGCGATATCGTATACAGTACCTTGAGCACCGTTAACTAGGCCAGCTGGTTGCCACAGATTAGTAGTGAGCATCACCCTGGTGCCCTTAGCAACAGGGAACTTGTTAGATAGATTGCCAGCATTGTCGCTTGATGCCTGCCCCGCGCCCTTGCCCTGATTCTTTGCCTCCACCTGTATTGCCGGGGCGTTGAGGTGCACCATATGCTCGTGGTTGTATTGGTTGACTCGGGCCTTTGTAGAATACACTCGCAAAGCGGTCCTGAAGCTGTCAACTTCGCTCTGCGTTAGCCTGGCCTGCACCCGATTGCTAAGGAGGTTCCAGGATGATATAGATAACTTGACATCGCGCAGTTCCTGCAACGCCTGACGGAACTGGGCCTGATCATCACCAGCCTGGCGCTGTACCGTGGTCAGGAACACGGTGCGGTCAAATAACTGGTAGGTGAGAACCCATGATCCCCCGTCTCGCGATTGTTTAGCCAATACCGAGAATTTGCAACCAGTCCTTCGACTGGACGTCTGTCGTATTCGGTCGATTCTTGGGCTGGGCGGTGCTTTATGTCGGTCGCAAGCGTAAGTAACCTTAACCCGTCCATTCGCGGTTTTCGTGGATTTGCCCGTGGTGAACGCGTATCCTCGAGGTTTCGCCCAGGAATTGATGGCTGCGAGCAATGACTCTCGTGTCTCATGGATTCCTTCGGGCGGGAGAACATCCTCGCCAAATGCCGCTTGGGCCATATTTAGTCGACCGTCAGCGCGTGTAGCCGCAGGTGCAAATCGTTCCGCTAACTAAGGGTTCTTAGGCGCGTCCCGGGAAACAGTGCTGCGGCGAGCCTGATTAGTCATTTGCGCGCCCAGGCGCTCACGGATAAATGGGCGCCCGGGCGCGCGTGTATCAGTCGCCGAATATGTGTCACATAACATATAGGGTGCTACTATTCCACACTGGGTGTGGGCCTACACTTTTGTTGTGGCGTAACGGTAATCTGACAATATGTAATCCTCGACCGTCAGTGCTTCTCGTCATCTGTTTTCGCTTCGTATCGGTAGAGCAATGACGCTTTCGGTGAGGACTCGTATTTCCTCGTAAGGGTATTTGATGGACCTTTTCGAGATGATAGCAAGTATTGCCAGAATGGTGGGTTGACTGCTATGGATTGCGACGAATGTTTACAGTAGTGGAGTAAATTGCCATCTACCGTGCGTGGCTCATCGCCTCGAGCTTCTCGCAAGTGATGCTAAGCCTGGTGTCGCTCCCAACTTCCTCTTCTTGACTGCTGCTCGAGGCGAATACACCGATTCCGAAGGTATACTGGCAGATTGCGAGACACTATCGGGAGGCTTAATTGATGAGGAAGGGTTTGACGCGATGTCAAGCTCTGGCACACGGAACACGTAGTGTTCTATTGTCAAAACCGAGACACCGAGGGAACGTGCACTTGAATCAGCAAAATGAGGGGCATGGAGAATCTTCAATGAAAGAATGTTATTAGTCTGTGCCGAGCCCCTATCCGCAGCGGCGTGGCCGTTGCTGACGTGTGGAAAAAGTAAGTACGCCTGAGACAGGCAATCAAGTCAAAATAGGGGCATATTAACAATACATATTAATAGGGGACTTTTATATTGTTATCGATATTGATAAGCTTAACAATAGAATGCCCATACTTATCAATACATATTGATTACTGCAATGTCTGATACTCCATTGCAACTGGTCGCAGACACAACTCGTTGAGTGACTCGAGGGGTCAGCCCCAGACTAACCGGACCATCGCACTGAAACTGATAACTCATCATTTCACACTGTTTCTATCTTCCAGCAAGTCACGGGCGGGCTGGGTTCTCAACTAGGTCCGTCTAGACTCTACCTTGACTGCATTACTCATCTTCGGTCGAGACTCGGATGGATCAAGATAACGATGCGGTGGGGAGGACCTTAACCTTACCCCAGGAATTGAAACGAGTTAAACCGTAGAGGCAAACTCAATCAGCTGGTGAAATTCAAGTTAAGTTGAACCCACAGTTTGAAGTTAGAGGCCCAAACGGCTGGAGCTGGAGCCGGCGAAGTTTCATTGGACCCATAATTACAGGGTCTTAAGCGTCCATTGGAAGTTTGGTTGGCCACGCACTCTGCCTTTGAACTTGCTCTCCGGCAGCGCGGCATCGGCGCTACAGGCACGGTACGGACCAATTCTGGAATAAACAAGGAAATCGTACAATGGAAGGCAGAAGATTCCAAAGGCCGCCTGCGATGGCCTTCAGGCCTTGGGGTAAATTGGAAGCTGTCAGCAATAAGAGAGGCAGCAGGGGCATAATTAGGGCAAAATGTAAACGGGCAAAAATGCATAAGATCTATCTAGCCTAGCTACGCAGTGCTGCACAGAAGTTAATCCACGCTAATCCACCCATTCCACCAGACCGCTTAGTGGATCCACTTTAAGCCACTACACTGAAGGGTTCAGTGGATTGTAATCTACCCACTCCACTGAGGCTGTCAGTGGATTAAGTGGAGTGGATTTCAACCCTGGGCCGTGGTGCGGGTTCGGAACGGCACCGTAGTCCGCGGAGACATGGGCCCGGTCACCCTGCACAATGTTCTGACGGGTGAAGTAATCGACGACTTTCCCGACAACGTGGATCAGTTAGAAAGATTGCATGGTGAGTCAACATCCCGAGTCTCCAGCCTTGGAGTGGCAGTAATGCCATGCTCACCGCTTAATACCGGTAGCGCGAGACGTGGATCAGTTGTTGCGCCATCTCGAGGAGCCTGTGACGGGCTCTTTCGGTTTAGGACATGGCGATGGCTCCGGGCCAGCCTCTTATACATCGGGTGATAAATATGTTTCAATTGTGAACTAGGCTCTGACCTATCATACTCCTCGGGCTGACTTCCTGATTCATGGTCATGTAGGTGCAGCTGGTGATAGGTCAACTGTTTAGAAATTAGAATGCTGTTTGCGATAGTCATAAGCGGCCTGCTTCCAAGTAAGCAAATTTCAGTAGATATCACATTCCTTGATACAACTCATTTACACTTAGGTCACGCCATTACCATTTTTAGATAAGCCGCTGATCAAGTTTCTCCAAGTCTACGGACGTTGTCAAGTTAGATGCCTACCTACGCTGAAAGAGCGTATAGTGCTCTCTGAGTATAAAGAACGAGCATCAGCCGCTTCGAGATTATTTTATATTGCTTCCTACCAGCCAAGGCAGCTTAGCAATAAAGTTGGACATTACAATAGCTTGCTCCAAGATTTATTGCAAACAGAGAATCTAAAGCTCAATTTTACCAACCTCATTTGAATCGGCCCAAATTCCAACCTAGAAAGATGAAGTACATCACTGGAGCTTTGATTGCCATATGCCTCACCAGTAATATCCTTGCCGCTCCCACTCAGGAAATCAGCAAGAGGGGTAGGGAGTACGACGGCGGCTACCGTCGCTCCGTGCAGGGGGTCAATTTCGACGACGATGACGACGACGCTCCCAGCGGCGGCTACCGTCGCTCCGTGCAGGCGGCTAACTGATTCCAATAAGGAATTTGGGGCAGGTGTAAGAGACTGACCCGGAGATTATTCAACAAGGTGCCGATGTGTTGACTATCTGTAGATAAAGAGATAAGGAAGGAGAACTCGAGGCTTCGCCTCGAGTTTGAACTTAAATACGGAGAATATCCAGGCAGCCGGCTCTGCAAGAGGGGTTCGACGGCAGAGTACGTACCTCCGGACCCATGTCGGTCACAGCCCGTGACACAGTCGAATGGTCGGCGTCGGCGGGGAGAAGGAGGGTAATGTCACGGGCTGTGCCCGGTATAGTGGACCCGGTTGTACCGGGCCCGAAGGTTATACTTGCAGAGCTGAGAGCCGGTTGCTGGGACAACATTCTTTATGTATTTACGATCAAATTCAGGCGGTTCCCCGGCTTCACGACATGCCTCGATGTCACGTGCAGAATCTTGATAGACCTCCGAGACATTGCGGAGGTTGTTTGGAGGTTAAAAGAGCGACGTAAGTCGACTTGAGTATGCTCTTCAGAGATCAATGAATTGAATCATTGGCCCCCGTTCTTCACTCTCTGTTACGTTGTGATTGTGCGCCTTACACTCGACCCTTCTCGGGAGCGGACATGGTGGTGGCACCATGGATTCACAATGGGCAACAGTTCTCAGCCCTACAAGATTGTATGGGTTTGCGAGAAATGTTTCCTGCCAACAAGCTGTAGACTACACGCTACACTGTCACGCGCCCAAAGTGCTTGGCCGGGGTGAATGGCCGGGTGTGATTCTGAGTCCTGGCTGGGTTGGATATTCCAGCGAAAGGCACGAGGCTGGACGGCATCATATGGGTATATAAGTCGCGTCGTGCAGCACTTGGAAGAGCTCGTCAGAGATCAACAACTGAATGATTGGTGGCCCCGTTCTTCACTCTCTGTTTAGTTGTGTGTGTGCGCCTTACAGGAGAACGTGAGGAACTCAAGGTCCTATGCCTTGAGGAACGAATGCCTTGAGGAACGAATGCCTTGAGGAATGCCTTGAGGAACGAAGTGCCTTGAGGAATGCCTTGAGGAACGAAGTGCCTTGAGGAATGCCTTGAGGAACGAAGTGCCTTGAGGAATGCCTTGAGGAACGAAGTGCCTTGAGGAACGAAAGGACTTATTTATTAGCGCGCGCGGAAGAAAAGGAGGAGGGGGGGGTGGAACGGCTGATTTCACCCCCCAAATCCCGCTTGAAATCCCGCTTGCGTTGAGGAACGAAGTGAGGAATGAACGAAGTGACGAGAGGACTTATCTACGTGAGCCCGGCCCGGTTTCCCCCCCTCTTTTTCCCTATTGACTTGAGGAACAAAATGCCTTAAGGAACGAAATGCCTTTGCCTTGGCCTTGAGGAACGAAGTGCCTTTGCCTTGGCCTTGAGGAACGAAGTTCCGAAAGGACTATCAACGTGACGGCCGGTTCCAGATTATTTTTTTGTTGTATTACGCCCGGAGGGTTTCCCCTAAAGAGCCACTACGCTAAGCTGTCTGTCTACCTTCCGTACATGATCCCATCTCACCTACAGCCCCACGCTTCTTTTCATCTGTTTCCAGCCTCGTTCGCTGTGACATGACAGGCCTGCTTGAAGGTCATTTTATCCAAGTGTTCAGCGTCCTACTTTCAGCGACTGAAGCGCGGTCTGCCAAGTTGAAGGCTGTTGTGTTGTTATTACGATTGTCCCTTGATCAGCACATAGCCCGTTGCCGGTCCATGCTGAAACGTTTCGTTGCCAATGCGAACTGTATTGTCGCCCGCACAGCCCCCATATCAGGCTGCCACTTGTCGTCGTCTGACTCTGCCTTGCCACCTAGGAAGAAGGACAGGTCTCCCATCTTCCCGCCTGCATATCGACTCATGATTTCTCGTTGTACCGTCCATTTTCTGCATCGAAAGAGGAAATGTTCCATCGTTTCCGCCGACTGTCCACACGCGCATTCATCCGATTCTACTGCCCCGATTTTGCAAAGATAGCTATTCAGCCGCGATTTGCCAGTTCGAAGCTGTACCAACACTTCCGATTCCTTTCTTTTCAGCTCGTCGTATAGCTTGCGGGTGTGCTTGCCCGGCAAAGCCTTATCGATGCGCTTCGAGTAGTTTCCAACTCCTTCTGGAATCTGACGGACTCGAGTGTGTCCGTTGAGCAGCAAACGTAACGTGGTTGATCTTGCTTGGAACGTTGCTGGTTCGGCGACGCATTCATCTCGTAGGCATTCTGTTCACCGCTGGGGCCGAGAGTGACGGAATAGCTTGCCAGCACCCCGTCTGCGCTGTCGCGGGAAGCATCCCGAACGACGCCTCCCAAACCGACCTTGCCTTTCCTTTGCGAGCTGGACGTCGCGATAGTGATGTCCTCCGGGTCATCCGACGTCAGCACCTCTAATCGGTCTGTCTCGTAAGTTGCCTGCACTCGTTCGTCCCACGGCGCGAGTGCGAACTCGTGGATGACTTCCACGCGCTTGGTATCTAGTCTTGACATCGTCGAGGCGAGCTTCTGCATTGGCGAGGCATACCTTCTGTTCAGCTTCAGCTTCAAGGATGTCAGGGGATGCGTCCTCGGCAGCGTCTGCGTTCTGATCCAGAATCTCGATGCCGCTTGAGCATGGCGTTCTCGAAATGATTGCACGCTGGCCTCGGCCTCGGCCATAGCCGTCGCGACCGTACGGAACCCTCCCGTGATCGCCTGGGCTCCGACTCGCTGGGCCCTCTCGATCCACGTTGCTTCTTTCGTCTTGCATGCATGCGACCAAACGTTGGAGGCATAATCCATGGTCGGCGCTACGGTCGCAGTGAACAGTTGCCTCGCCGTTTGTAGCGAGGCCATATTAAGTCGTTTCAAGCACATGGCAGCGGTCAGCCCCTTGGCGGCTACTCCGGCGATATGCTCCTTGAAGCGAAGTGCTTGATCCATGATGACTCCCAGCAGCTTCACATTTTCCTTCGGCTTGACATCATTCCCTCTGATGGCGAAAGGCGAGTCGCTGTCGCGTTCTGCGATGCGTGTGAAGTGGATGACGGACGTCTTGTCCACTTCAAACGTGGCGCCGCCGCGCCGCTGCGCTTCTCCCACTCGAGCGCATTACCGATAATCTCTCCTTCCCGGGAAGCCACCCGGACGGCCGTAGCTATGCCTTAACGACCCCGTCAGTCTGTTGCCCCTACTGGAGACCTTCCCACAGGAGTACCTCGACCCTGCCAAGGTCGAACGGTGCCGCCCCGTATCCGGTACGGGCCATACGGTCGTAATCCAAGTTTGCACCTTAAGCCAGCTGCAGGAATGTACCGCCCTCGAGCAGTGTGCAAACTGCCTCGGACCACATTGCGCGGATTACCCCAAATGCCCTGTCCGCCCTAAGCGTGTTCACGGCATGATCCGACGCCTGACGAGGGAGAAGAGCCTCGTGCGGCAGATGGGGGCCTAGCTCTTTGCGCAGCAGAAGCGGCAGACACCAAGCGTCAGGGCGTCCGATCAGTCCGATCAGAGCCCTGGTAACCCGCAGTTACGTTCTTCGGAGTCGATGGCGCCGCAGGCAGCTGGAGGAGAGGGAAGCCCCGACTGGGGCGTCAGTCACGAGCCAGACGTGTCGTCAACCCCATGCATCGTTGTGGCCACAACGCCGCCGCGCGTCGGCGACGAGGACCAGTTCCTCCCTGCCGTCCGGTCGAAGAAACGACGCACTAGCCCTGTGATGTTGCCCTAATGCCTCGCTGTCTCCCACCTAATCGAAGCGATAGGAGGACCTTGCGAGTCTTCCAAGCCAACGTGGGAAAGATCCCGCCGGCGCATGATTGTGCCCTCGCGTTGGCCGACATGGAACAGTACGACGTTGTCCTGCTGCAGGAGCCATGGATGGGACTGAAAGATGGCCGATGCCTCACCAAGACGCATCCGGCCTATGACACCTTCTCCCCGATCAATGATTGGGACGGCCGCGATACTCGCCCGAGGGTCATGACATACGTCCGGCGCTCCGCAGATCTCTTCGCAGATCAAAGGAGACCTGCATCGACTCGCGACATTCTTTAGCTCACCGTGAACGGCATCACGATAGTCAACTTCTATCGGCAGCCGTACTACGACGGTGCTCTTGAGATCTTACTTCAGTGGACCGCACCGGGCAATGCCTAGTTGCCGGTGATTTCAATGCCAAGCCAATACACCCTTTCCATACCCTGGTCCGTGCGCATCCAGCAAAAGATCACATATTTGGTCTCCAGCAAATGCACCCAACGTGACATGAATCAATTAAAACCCAAGAAATCGTTAATGTGGCCGTAATGACAGACGACCGATCAAAGGGATACGAGGCAGAAATTTGCTCCTTTTGCGGAACAAGCGTTGAAGTTGAAATTGAACCAGGATTTTACCCAAAATCTGGGACCCGCTACCTACGGCCCCTTTCAAGATATCGCTCCTGAGCCAGTGCT
>KQ030876.1:0-17277 GCA_000956045.1 Hirsutella minnesotensis 3608
GAATTACCGTCGAGTTATCGTCGTAATAGAAGTCCTTCGGACTGAATAAACGGGTGCGTTAATGGCGAGAGAGGTGGGGTTGGCCACTACTTAACTCAGATGCCTACGAGTCGCCTCCGCCGTACTGTGCGCCTTATGATTCATCAACTCAATCTTCGCAAGCACCATCACCTCGTTGGACGGCCAATTCATCTCTATTACAACGGTCTCCATCGCCTGCTCTAGAATCTATCCCGAATCCACCAATACCGGGTGATACAGCGCCATCAGCTGAGGTGCTCTTTAATCGGGTGAATGACTTCGCAAAAGCCCTCGGGTTTGGAGTCGTACGACGGAATGGCTACTCATACAAAGGCCGAAAGATCAGGTATTCGTTCCAGTGCGACCGATTCGGAGAACCTCGACCTGCCGAAGGCGTGGGGATCCGGCAACGCAAGTCGCGTAAGGGCGGCTGTAAATGGATGGTTATCGCAGAGGCGAAAGAGGAGGGTAAATGGCTTCTACGAGAGCATCCAAACCCACAACACAGCCAACACAACCACGGACGCAGTATCGGACCATCTGCTCATCCCTCTCATAGGAGGCTAACAGCGGCTGTTAGGGCCACAGTTGAATCAACAAGCCGCAGGGTCTGAATCAGGGCCCGGGATGTACGAGCGCTTGTTCAGGAGCAACATCCCGAGACTGTGTTTACACGGAGGGACATCTACAACGCTAGATCTCTGATCAATGGCGACAAGATCGATGGGATACACACCCACAGCTGCACTTATCAAGCTCTTTGACGAGAAAGAAATCCCCTATCTCGTGAAATGGGCTGACGATAATCCGCACCGCCTTCTTGGTCTGGTCTGGACGTTTCCTTACTGCGTACAGATGTGGAAACGGTTCCCTGAAGTTATCAGCTTTGATAACACGTACAACACTAACCGCCTCAAGCTCCCATTGTTCCAGGCAACGGGACAAACTTGCCTAGGAACTGTGTTCAATGCCGCCTTCGGCTTGATAGATAACGAAAGACGCGAAGGGTTCTAGTTCCTCTCCGAAAACATTCAATAATTAGCAGAACGCCAGTCGATCCGTCAGCCTGACACCATCATCACCGACTTCGACGACGCGATGAAGGCTGCCTTGAACGACCAGTTTCCCGAGGTATAGCAGCAACTCTGCATACACCATATCAACTCCAATGTGCTGCTTAAGTCGAAGCGGAAGTGGATCAAGGATCGCAGACATGACAACAGCAGCAGTAGTCTGGATGGCAGCGACGATGAGGTAACAGCCTCGACGACACAGGTGGAATTGAGCCCCAGTGATCGTCAGTTTGTTGACGCACCAGCACACAAGACAATTCCTCACAGCTATCGAGGAGTTCTTATGATGTAGAAGCTTGTGGCTTTCGCAGAGACTGAAGATGCCCACGAAAAGGCATGGACAGACCTGTGTCGGGAGTTTGATGACCAGCGGGCTATCCTGCGATATCTGCATGGAACCTACATGCCAGTTAGAGCCCAATGGGCACCGTGCTATACGCGCAAGTATCGGAACTTTGGCACCCACGTTACTTCTGGAACAGAGGCAAGCAATAATAACGTCAAAAGCTACCTTCTCAACGGCATGAGCCACCTTCTTCGATTAGTTGAGGCGATACAGGATATGATACGGGATCAAGAGCGAGACTTTCTCCACGCCTGCGCAGAGGATGAAGTGATCACTTCCCGCGAGTATCTCAGCTCAAGCTCAGAGTACTTGGGTGACCTACCGACAACTATTTCGTCAAAAGGCCTCAAAATGATCTCAAAGCAATATCGGCTAGCAATTAAGGCGATGACAGCAGATGGGGAAGCCGGTGGCGCGCCGGCCGGCAAAATGAATTGCAATGGTATTCGTTACGGCTCGAGGTCATTAAGGAGATTCGGAAGGTGGCAAAGGCCCACAGGTGTAGCGAGGAGGCGGCGATGCACATTGTCAACTTACAACAGCAACAAACCGGCCGCTCGCTCGACTTATTTTGTAAACAGCTTCGAGCGAACAGAAGGGCACAAATTGTACGGCCGAAGAGGTAGAAATACACCATTTTTGCATCCTCCACCCCCTGTAACTGCACGAGCTCGTCTTTGCCGTAACAGCCCTCCCAGCGACGGCATCTGGGTCGGACGGTCGGCCGTCAGGCCGACCGTGGATATCCTATTGATTCGTGAATCATATTTGTTACATCAGACCTGTTACACCTTCGGGTTGCTATAGAAATTAAAAGCCGCAGTCACATGCTTTAGCGAGAGGCCGTGTGGGTTTAGTTCCTCCAAAAAAATCTATTATTTTAAAGCGAGCGCTCACTTCGGCGCGACATCTACTCTCCGCGACTCAACACTACCGTAGACAGCTTATAGCGGTTTACTTTAATATTATACCGGGACGCTTCTACTTCGTTTTATACTATATAAATTAGTAGAGGCAACTATAGCGAGAGTATAGATTTAAACCCAACGGCCATTAGCCCACCATAATAAACTACTTCCCTACTTTATCGACGTTAATGCCCGTTATACTAGAGTATTTAGCGGATATCGATCTCTATAAGATAGAGAAACCTTATTATCTAGCCTAAATTCCGGAACTCGAGGGCGGGCGTGCCTCAAACTTAGAGTTTGCGAGATATAATGGGATTACTATGCATAACGTACGCGGTTACGAGAGCGCATTTAACCTCGATTATTATTCGTTTACCTTTAAGAAGCGTCCTTCTAGAGTTAAATATAACGGGTCCGACGATACTAACCTAGCTTATATAAAAGAATCGATCGAGCTTATACGCTATCGGCTCCGCGTAGATCGTATTATATACTACGATATTCGGGTTAGTCCGCTATCTATCCCCTTCTTATTTAGGCGGTAAGCTTTTCTAATCCGAGTAGAGACGCCTTAATAAGCCTATAGTAGCTAGGCAGGAAGACTCTAACGATCGCGCTCTTCCTATCCCTACTATAGTAGCCCTCTATATAGGTAAGGACTAAGTAGCCGTTGCTTATACTCTATCTAGAGCGAGCACTTTCTAATAGGCCGCGAGATTAAACGAGAGAAGGCGGCTTGCATCGTATAAAGCGGCACTTAATAGAGTAAGAATAAGGAATTTACCTCTCGGGTCGCTACCGTGCGAGGATTATTAAGTAGGCAGTCTGCTAACCTTTCCTACTTCTAAGTTCTAACCCTTCCAAAAACAGTATCTAGCGACTATTATTTCGCACTATCTGCGACGCCCCGCTCGCATTCTGCGACGCCCGTACTATTTCCGAGGAAGACTTGGTCCCGGGGGTGTACGTGCCGCAAAAGTACGTACCGGAAGGATGCGTATTGACGAGAGAGTGTATACCGGTTAGAGCATTGATTAGTCGGGCGAGGGCCGGGGCCCGGAAAGGGATCGATAACCGGCGCCGAAGCCCGGTAGAAGCGTTTTCCGGGCAGCAGCCGGAGGTGGATACGTACCGGACAACCATCGACCCGGAAGAGCGCCGGTAGGATGCCGAGATAGCGGAGAGGACGCCAAGCAGCCGGACGTCGTTAGGGTTAAGGTCGAGTACGTACCTCTAAAGCAACAAAGGAGCAAGGATTCGAGCAGAGATTTTCCCGAGTAACGTTCGCAAGATAATTCGAGTTATAGAGCAGCCAGCAGCCAACCAGCAGCCATAGACCCATTCGTTTATTTGCCCGAGTTTCCGTTCGTTATTTGCAAGTCATGCCAGTTTGTATACGTTAGCTAGGAAGTAAACCGGCATTTACGGGAGCGGCACCCGTCCGTACCGGCGAGCGAGCGTAGCCGGATCGTTCAGGCCGTACAAGCCGTACCCGGGATTATACAGGACCAGAGAGGGTTACGAGAGTTTTAGTTCCCGGCGCCGGATATAGAGGCCATCCCGTACATCCAGCCGCCGAAGGAAGACGGGTTACGATGCAACCAGTGCGGATTCGTAACCCGCGCATGGAGATGGATGCGGGATCATTGCCGCAATACGCACGGATGGCAGAACCCGTGGAAGAGAGGGGGCAACGTGCGTTTACGGGCCCAGGAGGCGCGGGAGGTGCCGTGGACAACGGGGGTCCGATGCCAGCGGTTTTTCCCCAAGCGAGCGGCCAGCGGTTAGTTTGAAGTCGGGAGGTCGCAGGAAGGGAACGCCCAAGAGACGGGGATACCGTTACCAGCCGAGGACCCCGTCGAACGGGTCAAGAGGTTACATCGGGAGCAGGCAGCCCGTTTCAAGGCCTAGACGGCAGAGAGGGTCCGGGTCAGAGACGATAAGACGGAGCCCCACGGTTGGTTGCGGCGCACCGGATGGGCGATGCATTTAAAGGAGTTAGACGTCGAGATGTTGCGCAAGGCGGCAGACCCGATCCGGGAGGACGAACCCGTATTGCAGCGGATGTGAGAGATATTCGAGAGAGTATTGGATCAGGCGCGAGCCACGGCGGAACCCAACAAGGTCGGATCAGCAGCGTTGTTCGAGGTGCAGCGGAAGGAGGTCCAGGTCAAGCCGAGGCGCCCGTTCGACAACCGGTTGGAAGACGATACGTGGGCGCGATATAAGGAGGTATGGCGGAAGTTGATGGGCATTTGGTGGCGGATGGAGCAGTTACCCGAGGATGAGCGGCCACCGTATCGTTTGACGAAGCGGCAAGGCAATTTATTCGACGTATTCGCGGAGGAGGTCCAGGCCGCCGTCGAGGACGCGGGACAGCACATCACAGGACGGCAAGTGAGCGAGACGACGTTGGAGCGGATGTGTTTGGACATGATCATCGCGTCGTTGGACCACCAGTTGAAGCAGGGCCATTACGACAACGTCATCATCAGCGGTTTATGACGACGACGTCAGGCAACCCAGCAGCGCAACCGACGCCGATGGATTGGATATTCGAGACCCGCAGTTACGGTTTGCATATCTGATACAACACGCCGGCGACCGGCAGCATCGATTGGAAGGGGGAGTAGGTCACGCACCGTGGGATCCGATTCACGATGAGCGCGTTGTCGGAAATGTTGCATACGTTGGTCGACGAGGCGAGGGAGTTGATGGCGGAGTTGGCGTGCGTCGAGAAAGTAGGAGTCGATCGATTGCCGAGGATCGAGTGGCGCAAGATGGAAGACGACCACGGCGAGGACCGAGTCGGATATTCGGCGATGACACCCTGACAAAAACCCGCGCTGAAAAGGGAAGGAGACGGCTTGGATTTCGCGAAGAAAGAATCTTCGCGTGAGCAGTAGATAGTTCATCACTCTTTTGACTCTGGGGTAGGCGTGGCCCTTTTGCCGTCATGGCAGAGCCTGAAACGGCGCGCGCGGCGGACGTGGGAGCGGGGCTAGACCCAACTAGCCCGTCGCCATTGACGCGTCCGACGCGAGGGACGACGCCAAGTAGACGAGTGCAGGATACGCTACGATCACTGGAAAATGCGATAGCTAGGGCTTCTAAGCGAATCACGCTCCGGACGACGCGAGTCGCGTTAGTTAGCAGTGAAAGCGAAAAGGCTAGCGAAGTGAAGCCGCGTAGCAATAGCGAAACCGCCAAAATCATGCTAGCGCGGATTTTGGACGTGCTCGGGCGAATAGGCGGAGAGATTAGAGAGCTAAAAAATCGAGTATCGGAGTAGAGCGACACGATTCGGAAGCTTAGCGCTACCGTATACAAGCAAAGTACTATTATTTAAGGATAAGAGGATTTGATCCGGGACTTAGAGTCTAAGGTCTAGGAATCCAAGGCGGAGTCTCGACGTAAGCACGATAAATACTACAAGGAAATAAAATAGGAATACCAGGATCTCTAGAGAGGAATCGCCGGCGTGAAGGAGCAACTAGCCTAGCTAATACAAATGCCGAATGTTCCGGGCGAAGCGACTGCGCTAAGTAGTCCTCAAGCAACATTTGCAGACATCGCGCGCACCCTACCCGCGAGTCCGCCGACTAGCGTACGCAGCGTACTTAGCCTAACGAAGCAGTAGCTAGCGGGCGAACCTCTTCATTATACCATTGACACATCTCGTGTCAGTAAGTCGAACAAGAACGAAGCGCAAATTAGATCAATTCGCCAAGCCATCGAGGCAGAGATAAGAGCAAAGAACGGACAAGAGACCTAGAGGTGCGCAGCGATCGTAAGAGAATCCAGGAATGGCGACCGAGTCAAGATCGTCTGTAGAGACGAAGCTGAGCTTTAGCTGGTTAAGGAGGCCGCACAGAAGACAGCCATTGAAGGAGCACGGGTCATGAGGGACCAGCTGTACCCGGTCCGGATCGACAACGCTAACCGGACGGCTGTCCTCGACGCGGAAGGCAATATACTGCCTGGAGTGATCGAGGCCTTGAGTGCCGAAAACCGGGTGAGTATTGGCAAGATCTCATGGTTGAGCAAACGAGAGTCTGGTAGAGCGTACGGATCCATAGTGGTGTAGTAGTAGTAGTATTTATTTCGCCCGGAGGGGGATCCCTATAGGGCCTCTACACAATCTAGTTACATTTCAACACATTCGGTACGTAACTCCCCGAGCCCAACAGGTAATTCTCTCGATCTTTGCTGGTTAGCCTCGTCGCCGTTAGTTTCTCGATAGGCCTGCTTAAAGGCCAAGTTCTCTAAGTATTTAGTATCCTATATGTAGTAGCTAAAGCCCGGTCTATCGAAGTAGAAGCTGAGTTATGTTAGTCTTGTCGCGTGTTCGATCTTAATTGTGCTCTCGTAGTTGCTAGTTTCTGTCTAGCCTTTTCGTCTTCATTGCAAATTTGATCGTCGCACGCACAGCCTGCACGTTGGGCTTCTAGTTGTCACCGTCCGATGCCGCGTTTCCGCCTAAAAAGAACGATAAGTTTCTAATTTTCGTCCTCGAGCACTCGAACAAGATTTCTCGTTGCCCGGCCTAGTTTTTGCACCGAAAGAGAAAGTACTTAATTGTCTCCGCTGCTTAACCACAATCACACAAGTCTGAGTCTGCTGCTCTTACCCTATAAAGACACTTATTCAGTCGCGTCATACCAGTGCGAAGCTAAGCAAGAATATCGGATTTTTCCCTTGTCAGAGAATCATAAAGTGCGCGGGTGTGCCTTCCCGGTAACGCTTTGTTAATGCGCTTCGCGTGTTTTCTAATCCCTTCCGGAAGACGTCTATGCTATCGTTGGGAAAGCTCTAAACGAAGCGCCGTGGACGTTGATCGGTAAGATGGCTCCTCCACGATATATCCTGCCTGGGTCGCTTTCTGCGCTACTGCCTTGGCGGCTGCTCCCTATTTGAACCCTGCATGTCTGGCCGGTGCCCATAGGAGCTTTATAGAACTACCACACTCTAGGAGACGTTTAGTGCGGTCGTATATTTGGCGAACCGTGCATTGCCCAGATTGCTTCCGAGGCCGCCTGATTACTTCCAGGGCCGAGCGGTTGCTCGTCACAACCGTCACTCCTCGAGGGTGAAAGCTGCCCGGTATGCACGTTAGTGCCGTCGCTATCGCTGCCAATTCAGCCGTGTACGGGGTCTATTCATCTGCCGGACCGACAGTCACGGAAAAGCTGGCAAGACGATTGCCTGGGCAGCCGCGATCCAGGCTGCATACCACGCCTCCCATTCCCACCATACCGTTCTTCTGCGAGGTAGACGTTGTTATCATGATTCCCTGAACCTCGTTGGCTGCTCCAACAGCCTTTGTCGCGTCGTCCTCGACCACTGCCGGGATTCGACTGGTCCATGGTGGCAGCGCATATTCGTAGATGATTTCCATGCGGCCTATCTGATCTTCCGCAGCCGAGACAATCTTTCGCATTGGTGATATGAATCGCTTGCTTCTGCTGCTTCTCAAGGCTGCCAGAGGGTGTGTCGACGGTAGAGTTTGAAGACTGATGCAGAGTCTCGTCGTAGCTTGGCTGTGGCGCTCCTCCACCGTTTGAATGCTCGCTTCGGCTTCGTGGTGGTGTACGTCACCAAGAGAAGCGATGCGGAAAGGCTTCTGGAAGGCTACTACTTTGACCTAGCGGGCGAGTCGGCCACCACTCATGTGTTCGAACCAAGACCGGGACCGATCCAATGTTTCAACTGCCAGGAAATCGGTCACAAAGCGTATTCATGCAAGAAGCAGCGGACATGCGGCAAGTGCGCAAATGTTGGGCATCACCACCGAGAGTGCACAGCAATTGAGCCAAAATGCGTCCCGTGTGGCGGACCGCACGAGTCGTTCAGCTGGAAGTGCAAGATGAACAAGACATGTAAGCTGTCGCTTGCAGAAGACCAGTTCTCACGCTAAAAATGGGAAAACAGCGTGATGTGGTGGCAAGTGATCTTGTTGGACTGGACTAGCATTGGACTGGATTTGGATGGATTGGATTTGGCTGGACTGGATTTGCAGTTTCAAAAATTTGGACTGGACTAGATCGAGAGGTCTGGAGGCTCCTGGAGCTCTAATGGACTATGCCTAATTAGGAAAGAAGCAAGCCTCAATACCACTTTACGTTTTAGGGCACCACAATAAGGCGTTGTTAATTAGAAGACAGTATGCTCTTGACAACCGGTAGTAACCGCCAAACGTAGAAATTTAGCAGGCAGGCGATGTGACTAAATGCCGGTAGGTAGGGTATAAGTAGAAGCAGAAAACCAATATTCTATTAGATTAACCTAGTACCTAACCTTAATCGACTTCCGAATAGCCTTAGAAGATTTATTAGTAGCGCTAGTATCTAAGTTAGATAATATTATTCTCGCTCCGGAATCTATCGATAGCTACCGCAATCCGCAGGCCCTAATCTAGCTACATAAGTTTAGTCTTTAGGGAGAGCAATATATACGCTATGCTATACTAGCAAGAGGCCCTAAATCGACGAAGAAGCGTACGTCGGTTATCTAGTTATATAGTGAGGATCTATAGTCAAAAAGAGTCAAGAATCGTGTCTAGTACTACTATCTCTGCGAGAAGCAACGTCGTCAACAAGACCTCCTAGCTATCTCGAGCGGCAATTCTATAGCACTTGACTATCTACAATTAAAACATGATATTGACAAGTCTACTGGAGAACACAAGAGCGTTCGAGGAGACTCAGTTGACTCGAGCCAACCCTCGATAACTGACTACCAGGACATAAAGTCAATCATCTTCTCCCGCCGCTTGGATAGGTTCAAAGAACTACTCGTCCGATAGCTGGTATGTTGCCACATCGCCTTCTTCCGGGTTGAGAATGACTACTTTCGCGATCTCCTCTTTTACCTATTTCCACCCTTGGCAAACTTTCTCCTAAAGGCAGCGTCAACTATTCGACAGTGGGTGGTGAATTCATTCGAGGCGAGGAAGGAGAAATTGCGGCAGGATATGCTCGACAGTCGGAGTTGCATTTCGTTGTCTTTCGATCTATGGACGTCGCCAAACTACCTCGCAGTGCTTGGGGTAGTAGCACATTTCATAGACAAATCTGGGCTGCGTCGAACTGCTGTCTTGGCGCTACGCGAAGTGGAAGGGGAACACTCGGGAGAAAACATGGCCGATGTCCTGCTACAGATCATCAAAGATTATAAGATCACGGACCGGGTCGGCTATTTTATGGCTGACAACGCATCGGCCAATGATGTGTGCGTTGACGCCGTACTGCGCGCTGTTTATCCCGGCATTTCAGATAAGCAGCGAAGACGTAGGCGCCTTCGCTGCTTTGGATATATCGTGAATCTCTGCGCGCAGGCTTTCCTGATCGGAAAGGAAGCCAACAAGGTCTGTAAAGATCTAGACGCCGCGTACAAAGATGGCGATATGACGCGGATCCGGGAGCTCTGGCGGAAGCGCGGCGCCATCGGAAGGCTCCATAATATCATCAGATACATTCGGGCTAGTCCTCAGCGCCGTCAGTTCTTCCGATCAATTGCCTGTGGTGGAGAACTGTCGGAGTTCGATGGCTTAGAAGTGAGTTGCCTTTGCACCCTCTGGGAACAGCAGATCAGGCCTAATTTAGCCCAGCTCATCCAGAGCCAGCAGACACGCTGGAATTCGTACTTCATGTCGATCGGCAGGGCTCTCAACGTTAAGGAGAGGATTCAGATCTTTTGTGATCAGTATGAGGCTGGCCAGAGCTAGAAAAGTCTCGCTGAAGACCGCCTGTCCGAGCAGCAGTGGGACGAGCTTGCACACCTTCATGATTAGCTGGAGACGTTCTATGACGGAACCCTATCGACGGAAGGCAGGCAGTCAACGCTAGCAGACCACTTTCAGACGCTTGACTGGTTGCTAAATGAGATCTAGCAGGCCAAGATTAAATTCGAGGAACTCCACAGGGAGGCTGTTCGAAGGAAGACCGGTCGTGGAGCTGCTACTGCTGCTGCTGCTGCTGAATCCGACGACTTTGCATTTCTTGCCGCTTCAGCAGAAGCTTCCTGGCGTAAAGCCGAGCAGTACTTCAATAAAGTGGACGAGACACCTGCATATTATACCGCCATTTCGCTGAATCCGACTCTCAAATGCCAGTGGTACAAGGAGACTTGGACAGACGAACAAAAACGGGCATGGATTCCAGATGTTACGAAACTTGTCAGGGAGCTCTGGTTAGACGAGTATCGGGGCAGGCATTCCAGAAAAATGGCTTCGGTCTCCGCTTCGTCCGCTCCAACGTCGTCTGTTCCAATTAGGAAGGAGAAGGCTTTTGCGGCTGTCAAGAGCCATAAACGGCTGAAGCTTCGTCACGAGGTCGGGTCAACCGACTTGCGTACCATCGACCTTCTCGATTAGTTCCTTGAGACAGATGTTATCCGGCTTGGCAAGATCGACGGGAGGGTGATGACGAGTCCTATGGAACACCATAGCTGGACAAAGATGATACCGACGTGTGTTCGTGACGGCCTATGGCCGATCCGTAGCATGCTTTGGATTCGAAGTGACCTTGAGACGGAGCAGGTGCCCGTGCCGTCGGCTGACATCACAGCAGCGGTACTCCGACTCGAGGATAGGGAGGTGATGGTGGTGTCAGTGTACGTGGAAGGAAAGAACGACGAGGCGCTGATGAGCGCGATAGAGGTGTTGCGCGACGTGATCGATCGCTTTCGGAACGGAACAGGAAGCCGCACAGATATGCTCCTGGCGGGGGACTTCAACCGCCACGATCTCCTCTGGGGCGGGAACGAGGTGTCGGCTAGAAGACAAGGGAATAGCCAGCCCATCATTAACCTAATGAGCGACTTTGGCCTTTGTAGCCTTCTCCCGAGAGGGACGAAGACATGGCAAGGGCGTGACAAAGAGAGCACCATCGACTTGGTGCTCGTATCGGCGGAACTGGCGGATGAGGTGACATCCTGTGTAATTCACCCGACCGAGCACGGATTAGACTATAGAGCGATCCGAACGACCTTTGACATTCGAGTGCCGGAGCGAACGTTTCCGCAGCGCCTACTGCTTAGGAACGCGCCGTGGACCGCCATCGCAGCCAGGGTCGAGGACGAGCTTCGGCCTCTTCCGTAGACCGTGGGGGTGCAGACGCAGGCGGACCAGCTCATGCGGGTGGTCACCAAGGTGCTTCAAGATCTAACTCCCCGAGTCCAGCCGCCGCTATACGCGAAGCGATGGTGGACGAAGGACCTAACGCGAAGCGATGGTGGACGAAGGACCTAACGCGACTCCGGCGGACGTACACGTACTGGCGCAATTAAGCAAGGGCGCAGGGACGAGCCGGCTAGTCACGGCCGGATCTGGAGCAACGCGCTAAGGAGGCTGCCAAGGAGTACCACGACAACTTGCGGAGATAGAAGAAGGCCCATTGGGATGACTTCGTCACGGACGAGAGCAACATCTGGAAGGCAGTTAAGTATCTGAAGTCTGGTACGGAGATGACAGATGACAAGGTGCCGCCGTTGAAGAGAGCCGACGGCTCGATCACCGAAGGCAAGGGCGAGCAAGCCGAGGAGCTCCTGAGCACATTCTTCCCGCCCCCCGCCTCTGCCAACGAGGATCGAGCCGGAGGGTGAACGTCCGCAAAGAGAAGAGATAGCCATGCCGGACCTCACCTTGCAAGAGATTGAGGAAAAGGTGATGGCGGCGAAGCCTTGGAAAGCACCTAGGGAGGACGGTCTTCCTGCGATCGTTTGGAAGAAGCTCTGGCAAGTGGTCAAGGTCCGGGTGTGGACGCTTTTCGACTCATCGCTCCGAGAGGGCGTGGTGCCTCATCAATGGCGAACGGCCAAGATCATTC
The DNA here is from genome assembly GCA_000956045.1 of Hirsutella minnesotensis 3608. NCBI lineage: Eukaryota > Fungi > Ascomycota > Sordariomycetes > Hypocreales > Ophiocordycipitaceae > Hirsutella > Hirsutella minnesotensis. The sequence goes on from KQ030876.1 coordinate 12,179, forward strand.
CCTTGAGGAAACCTGGTAAAGGAGATTACACCTTGGCCAAGGCGTGGAGAATGGGCAGAGTGCTAAACCTCATCAGCTTTGACGTTAAAGGGGCATACAATGCAGTGTGCAAAGAGCGGCTGCTTGACAGGATGGGGCATCCCGGACAGATTGGTCGTCTGGATGGACGCATTCTGCTCGGAACGGACCGCGTCGGTGGTTGTCAACGGGCACACATCCGAGCACCAAGCCCTGCCGCAGGCCGGTCTACCACAGGGATCGCCATTGTGCTTTTCTTTTCTTCAACGCGGACCTGGTGCAAAGACGGATCAGTAACAATGGTGGCTCCATCGCCTTTGTGGACGATTACTCTGCCTGGGTCACGGGACCAACGGCAGAGTCGAACAGAGATGGTATTCAGTCGATTATCGATGATGCGCTCGATTGGGAGAAGCGCAGCGGCGCCACGTTTGCATCACGAATGAAAGCTCCCGAAAGGGGGATGGCAAACGGTGTAGGGTAGTGCTTTTAGCGTTGATTCATGCGATTGCTGTAGCACAATGATCTGCTATGGCGTATTTACAGGATCCAATGTGCATCCTTTGTAGGAATGGAGTGAATAAGTGGATCTTCTGGGGAAACAGTTCTTACTTCTTACCATATCATTCAGAACTACATTATTCTGCTAGTCTTCAAGCAACTGTCTTGTTCTGGGCTCTTTTTGTTAGTAACCATACGAGCCTAGCTCGGCAATTACTAGTAGCGTCAGCAATGTGAGCGGCAGGTCGGTACTTTGTATTTTTACACGCCACAAATTGCGTAGGTGCTACGCTGAAACAGGAGACGCCGTGCCGCAGCAGCGCTGCAAAATTCGCAAGCTTGCCGTAGCGTCAGACTGCAGTAGAGACCAGAATGAACGACTAGCAAATCTGCCTTTTCAGAGTCTATCGGAGCAGTTGGACAAGTGTCGTCGGCGATGTATCCTTGCTATTGCCGGCACTAGATTGCTAGTGCCTGCTCACACGTGTCAGCGGCGGGCGGCCCGATCCGTTTCGGCCGGCGCCTTGAATGAGACATCGCGTCACCGAACTGCTGCATCGCTAAATAACCCAATTTTCAACGGGCTGCTTCCAAGCGGCTTGATTGGTAGGACTGCCTTCAGTCTGGCTCAGTCTACGGGTCTACTCGTCACGTCATCGCGCCAAGAGCCACTCGTGCGTCTTTATCCCTTTGGCTGCGGTAAGGCCACCACTAGGTCACTTTCTGGGAATATAGCGAATGAAAAATCTTTGCACAGCGAGGTACATAGAGCTTCTAGTAAAAAGCGCGAGGATCAAAGTACTAGCACGTGAAAGTGCTACAGAGTCGCTACCTCTCAAACGCCGCGCGAGTCTCCCGCCTAGATGTAAGCAGAGGATATCTGCGTGCATGTGGGGCTCGTGACACGGGGGTGGCCTTACCGCAGCCAAAGGGATAGCCCCACGCTTTCCGCCTGCGGACCCTAGATCTACTAACGGGGACCAGGTCACTTCGGATTGCCTGACAGGGATATTACAGAGCCCTCGTCATTGGCTAGGCTGTTTTTGACAGGGATAGTGTATCCTCCAAAACCACCTACGGTTGGCTGACATGACCCAGGGCCCCAGGTTGAGGGACGAGATCTCGTTAGTGACTTGCGTTGCTTGCTCGAGCTCATATCGTGCACGCTAAGCAATCCGGATACCTAGTTGAATTTTCGTTTATATGCAGGCTACGGAGTCGTAGATTTCCTTGGAATTTTTGCTGTGTCATTTCTAGCTTCGAGTCAATTTCCTTGGTAGCTCATTTGCTAATCGTTACGCTCTTGCCGCAGGTAAAGAGAGAGGAGAGAGAGATACGTACCTTCGGCAGCCATGATTTCGTAAGCCAGGTTCTTCACAGCGGCGCAAGAGGACTTTCAGTAGCAATCTCGTCTTGATCGGGAATAAAAGTGGACACCTGCATTAAAATCAGTAAAAGACAGAGAGGACATTATTTTGCGTCTTTCTGCATCTTTTCATGTAACTTGCATCACTATTGGACCTATTGTTGGCGTGCTACGACTCTGAGTTGATTCGAAATTTCACCAAGTTTTTTCACGCGACACGCCCAACCTGCGCCCTATTTTCTGAGCTGATGTTTTACGTTTTACCTGCACCAACACCCCCGTCCCACCACGGCCCGCTACCAGCACCCCCACCGCGCTTTTGGCCCGCCTCCCTTTTGGCCTTTTCGCCAGCCTCGACAAACCGACCTCACCTTGTGGCTCCTAGTCTTTTTGTCTCTGTTGGAGGATACCAGTGGGATCTAGAAGGTTCCATGGGCAGGACGACTCCATCAGCTGAGTCTATATGAAACTCAGTCATCATCACCTTCTGTAGCAGTGATCGGAATGGTCTGGTCTGGTCTGGTCTGGGGGGTCAGACCAGGAGACCAGCAAGGATGGGGCCATATAAGGCAAGAGTAAATGCCATAACTTATGTAGCTAATCACCGATCGCACTCAAAAGCTGCCTCTATTGTCTATACCTAATCTTCGCCGTCGCTGTCATCTTCTATACTCGGCTCTCTACACTAGGCCCGGAGACAGTCGCATGCCTCGATAATATCGGCCTTCAGCCTGCCCCTGCGGTCAACCACGGTTAGATTGGCGCTACTGAACAGGCGTTCACACTCATCCGACATAGGTGAGATGGCAAAAAGGTCTAGTGCAAAGCGGACGAGGTCTCTTTGGGAGTCGTAGCAGGAAAGCCAGTACGCAATGGCATCGTCGCATCCTGCCTCATTGTCATAGAGTCGGTCGGTAGCAATATATTGCTCGTATAAATCAGTTGCAGAACCTGGACCGTCAATTCGGATGCGCTTATGCTCCCGCTGACGATCAAACGCAGGATCTGATCTCTCTCCGTCAGTATTCTCGCACTTATAGTCGGCGCTCAAGAGGGGAGCCCACGGCTACCGCCGGAAACAATGTATTTGCCAGTTGATTATCCCTTTTCCTAGGCAGAGGATCTAGGAGAAAAAAAGGAAAACACCAGTTCAAATCATATTGATACCCCGGTCGATTCTATCTATAGAAGTTAATGGTCGGACTGGTCGGACCGGTTCGACCATGGTCTCGAGAAATCCTCAAACCAGACCAAGACCAAGACAGACCAGACCATTCCGATCACTATTCTGTAGCTAGGTAGACAAGCATCAATAGCTTCTCTCATTCATTTCCAGTCCGCAGGTGCGGACAACACAACCCCTACGAATAACCACCCGTCCAGGTCGGAGCGGGGTGGCGCGCAGCGGCGAGGGGGAACTACGTCCAGCGACCACGGATACGCCGCCGCCGGGCTGGTCAGCCGCTAAATGCTCGTGGGCAGGGCGCTGTGGCGAACACGAATAGCGGCTTCGGCATGGAATCAGCGACGCAATTAGCGGGTGGTAGTGATATCTAGAGTGTGAACAGGTCAAAGATATCAGCCTTGAGACATTTACTGGCCCATTGCAATTGAGGTACTTGGTGGTAAAATACGAAAAGTGACCATGCATAGTTTTATGGAAAAGCTGGCATAAGACATGCTAGAAGCAAGGCGGGATAATTCTGCGACAGCGCCCCCAAGTCACAAACTCAAGCTGGAGAACTAGCGTTTTTGGCCTAACATGTTCCACCAAATACCCAAGCTCTATGCTAGTTTCGCATTGGTATAGAGATGATAAGTGGGAAGAAGCCGGCAATTCATTCCGCTAGGGAGAATAGGACGTTGGCAAAGAGCCTGGATGAAGCCTTCGCTATACACTGGAGCCCTCAAGAAATTCCTTGGAATTAGCAAGGCGTTATCCATGTGTATTTTGGTTAAGGCTCAGAGGACCTAGTGTGCTCAGTATATAAGGACGGCGGTTTCCCGACGCCTCGCCATAACTTGACTTGCCAGATAGGTTGAGAAATGGTAGAAATTGTAAGAAGTATGCGCTAAGCAACTGTCGAGAACTAGAGCCATCCCGCTGGTTTCGATTTGTAAAACAGGTTCAGAAGCATATCTACTAGTTTGTGGAAGAAGCCCCTCGGTCTAATAAATGGCGAGGCAGAGACTGCTGACCACTCCTGAGATCTTCATATTCCTCTCGGGCAGGGAGTGCAGAAGCCCACCCGTCACACACATATGTCTGCAAACGCACATGTCATACATGTATACGTCGGACTTGTGTATTAGTGAAGGCACATGGCATATATATTCGTACGTCGGACGAATGCTCTAAAATGCTGGGCATCGAACGAAGCCTTGGAAACTTGTCTCCCGCAACCGCCAACATGCTTCGCCGGTCCCTCGTTTCGGTTCTCGCGCTTGAGTCTATAGCTCTCGCCGCGGACTACTACCCAATTACCGGTGTTTTCTCAGCTCAAAGCCAGGGTATACCTGCTCGACGGAATATTAATGAACTACAGGCAGAGGCTGGTCCGCAATGGTATGTAATCAACTAGACAAAGTCTTCGTGTTGAGAATAGTCTCTAATATTCCTCAAGGGACCTGTATATCCAGGCCCTCGCGGCCATGCAGAACATGAATGCCAGAGACCCATTGTCATACTTTCAAATCGGCGGTATGGTGCTCCCTAAGTCGAGTCTATACGCTGGTCAACCTAGCTAAAGGGCGTATAATCAGGCATTCATGGATATCCCCCCTATCCCTGGAACGGCACTGCGCAAGGAAGTACTAGCCAAAATCCAGGATATTGCGCTCACGGTGTAAGCATCCCATATCTAAAGTTGCTCTAATAAATAATCATTGCTAAATAGCTTGGTGGAATAGGTGCCCATGTTTCTGACCTGGCATCGACCATACGTTCTCCTCTTCGAGGTAAGCCCCCTGTCTTTTACAACAACAGTTTGTCCACTTTTCTAACAGCCGTGGTAGCAATCGTTGGTCAATCAGGCCAGAGCCATTGCTGTGCGTTATCCGGCCTCAACACGTGCCCGCTACATGCAGGCTGCCGAAACTCTCAGGGCGCCTTACTGGGACTGGGCCTCGGATCCCACCGTTCCCAACTCGACTGCCCTGCGTACGGTTCCAATCAACACCCCCACGGGCTATTATTCGCTTAACAACCCCTTGG
>KQ030877.1:0-13448 GCA_000956045.1 Hirsutella minnesotensis 3608
GGCGGACCAAATGCTCAAATTGAGAAAATGATGAAAGGTTGAGGATAACGCAGTTTTAGACTATATAGGGGTATTCTCCTTCTTAACTACTTTTTTCTTTTTTAGCTATAAAGCTTTAATAAGGGTAAAAGTAAAACTACTTTAGTAATACTTTAAATAAGAAACTAGCTTTAAGTTAAATTTACTATTAATAATATATTTAGAGTAGTACTAATCGTATAGTAATATATCTCTAATCGAATAGTAAAACCTATATTTAGCCGCGCTAGCTAAATAGCTATATAGCCTAAGGTACCTATTAAAGGTATCCCCTAAGGTCATATTTCTACTACTACCGCTACTACTACCGCCGCCGCCGCCTTACCTAGCACGCCTCTATCGCCTTAACTAGATACTTACTTAACGGGCCGCAAGTTATAGCTTTACGTAGCCTAGGCGGAAACGCGTTTTTAAGCAAATTCGGCCGTAGCCTAGCTAGCTAGCCTTAACTTTAAGGAAAAGCTTCGCCCCTATCGCCCTTATAGTACCCGTTATAAGTCGTAATATAAATATAACTTTAGGGGATACCTCTAGGACCTAGGGCTCTATAGCTAAATTAGCTAGCGCGGCCTAGCGCGGGCTAGAATAGGCAAAGTATAGGTTTTACTATTCGATTAGAGATATACTACTATACGATTAGTAATACTCTATATTTATTACTTTTAAAAGTAAAGTAGGAATAATAAAGAGTAAGTATAGGGGTAGCTACTTTTTTAAATAAGGCTCTTTTTTTCTAGTAAGTACTTACTAGCTTATTAAGTAATAAAAAACTATACTAGCTAAAACTTAAGCTAAAAGTAAACTAAATATAACTAGCTAATTACTTTTTTTTTAATATAAAGGAAAATATAAAGTAGAATAGTAATAAACTTAAGTTAAGAGTATAAAGAGTAAAAGTAAGAGTAAAAGTAAAGACTAAGGGAATTAAAAATAAAGGTAATATAAGTTCTTTTTAATAAGCGAAGGCTTATTAGTTTTATGCTTTAATAGTAGTAAAGGCGATAAAAGATATAATTAAGACGCGGGGTAGAGTAAGAGCTAGCGTAAACCCGCTTTACTTATTAAGCTTAAATATAATATATATTAAAAAAGCTATAACTTAGAATATAAATTCTTTAAAAGAAATAAAACGCTTAGCTATACTTATAAAGTAATTAATATTAAAAAAGATATAAAAAACTAAAGTAATTAAATATTTAAAATTAATAAGACTTAAAGTAGTTTTAAAACTAAAGAAAATAAAAATAGTAAGTATAAGCGAGACTTAAGCTAAAGTATTATAAGTTTAATATATAGCTATATAAGCTTTAACCTAGACTTTTTTATTATATTTAATATTAAAGTTATATACTTAAAAGTATAACTTATATAAAGCTTTAATATTAAAGTAATTAAAAATTATTACTTATAGCTAATTATTAATAAAAAGATTATATATTAAAGCTAATAAGGATATAAATTAAGTAATAAAGCTTATTTTTATTATAATAATAGTAGTACCTTTTACTTTAATACGCTATTTAAGGTTAGTAGCTAACTTAATTAAATATAAAGAAAAGATTTATATTTTTAATTTTAATATTTATTAAATAGAGTAAATATTATACTTATTAAAATTAATAATTAATACAATAAAAGCTTTAATATAATTTTAATATAAGATTTTATATTTAGTACTAAACTTAGTAAAGGCTATAAGAATTTTAAGAGTTTAAAGAGTTTTCGAAATAGTAAAAAAGAGCGAGTCTTTATTAAAGCTTAAGTAAAATTCGATAGGAAATATTATAGTAAGCGCTTATACTTTTTTTTCCCTTTCTTTTTAAAAGTTTATAAGTTTAGTATAATAGTAAGGCTAAGAGAATAGTAAGTATAAGTAAATTCGGGCTTAATAAAAGTATTGACTAAAAATAAGTAATAGCGAGTAATAATAATAAGGGAAGAGCTTTAGAAAGCCGCGTTAAAAGTAATAAAGAGAAAGAAAAAAAAGGAGGCTTTTAATATAAAAGTAAATAAGCTAAGGTAGGGTAGTAAGTTACTCGCTATTTATATAGTAATACGTAAAACCTATACGGGACTTATATAAGCGCTATACTTACTACCTAGCTATAGACTAGCTATAAAATAGCCTTAAGGATAGTATATTATAAGCGCTATAGTTAAAAATAAAACTAGTTACCCGCGAGGGTATATAACTAAAAGTATTAAGTAAGGGTTTTCCTCTAGGCTATTTAGTTTCCTTTATAATTAAGATAGAAGTTTTAGAAACTTACTTAAGTCTTTAGTATATAATTAATAATAATAATAATATAATTTTAATTTTAATTTAATTTATAAAAAGATAGTTTAATAGTTAATAATAATATTTGTAAAAGATTAAGTATTTTAATAAATAAAGCTTTTAAATATAACTTATTATATAGTCTTATAAGTATAATTATTATATTTAAGTAAAACTAAAAGGTATATATAAAAAGCTAGCGTAAGAGAGCTTTTAGTTTAAAAAAGAGTATTTTAATTAGTTTAAATAGCTTAGTTAAGCCCTTATTAAAGCTAAGCTAAGCCCCTTCCTTATTTTTATTAAGTAAGAGCTTACTTTTAATAGATTTTTTTCTTTTACTTTTTTTATTATATTCTTAATATTAATCCCCTTAGATTTAAAACTAAAGTTATTTTTTTTATTTTTCTCTCTTTATATAAGTATTTTCTATTACTTTTTTTAACTTATAAAGTTAAAAGCTTTTTTTAATTTATATTATAAAGTATATATTATACTAAACTAAAGAAGCTTTCTAAAAGAAAGAAACTATTATACTAGCTTTAAAGTAAAATTATTTTAATTTAAAGCCTAGTAAACTTTAAAGCTATCCTTAAAGATTAAAATCCTCTATTTTTATTTAGTAATTAGGGTATATAAAAGGATAGTATAATAAATTATAGCTTTTTTAGTCCTATATTTATATAATAGTAAGTTAAATTTAAAAACTTTTTTATAAAATAAAAACTTCTTTAGCTTAGTTTTATTAATCTAAAGCTATATAATTATAAAGCTAATATATTTAATTATTTTATATAAATAAAAAAGGAGTTAAAATACTATAAGCTATTAAAGTTTAGTAAAATCCTTATTAAGTAAAAAAAGTCTTAAAAGTAAGCTATTTTCGTTTTATTTTATACTATAAAGGACTAGCTTTAGTACGTCTATATATAAGCGTTTATAATAGTATTAATAGTTATATAGAAAGGGGGAACTTATAAGTAGTCCGCTACTAAAACGCGCCTTAGTAAAGCGCGCGCTTTATTACGTAATATACTATCTATAGACTTAAGCTATAAGCTTAAGTCTATAATATACCCCGCTATTTTTAGGTTACTTAATATCTAGTAAATTTTAAGCGCTACCCCGCCCCTAGTTAAACCCCGGTATATAAACTATATTAGTATCCTTAGGTAACTATACTAGCGCTACCCTATAGCTTAGTAACTTACTAGTTAGTATTATTAAGGGGCTTATTTAGCCCCGCGCTATAGCTAATTCTAGGGTATATAAATAGTCTTACCGCCCCTTTTTTACTTTATTTTTTCCTTTTTTTCTATACTAACGCCGAAGGAACGTTAGTATATATAAGCTTCCCGCGCTTACTTTATATTCTCTTAGCTACTACTACTATATCCTTCTACGCTATCCGCTATCTTTTTACTTACTTACTACGCTTTACTTAGCCCTTTTAAATCCTTACCTCGCTACTTTAATATACGCTATTACTACCTCGACTAAAGTTATTGTTTTTTAATAATGTAACGCGTCCCGCCTTTACTATAGCCGCCGCTACCGCGCCCCCGCCCCTACCCCCGCTTAAAAGACCCCGCGCTATAAATATATATAGCGTTAATAAAAATAGTAAGGACGAGAAAGCTACTAAGCTTTTAAAAGTAGCTTATATATATACGCCTTACTTATAAAAGCTTATTAATAATAGTATTACTAAGTATTAAAAGTATAAAGTTAAAATATATATTTAGTACTATAATAAAAAGTATAAGTATATTTAGGAAATATACTTATTTACTATATTTATATACCTTTACTATTAAGTTTATAATATAAAAGCTATATTTAAAAATAATACTATTATTATTTACTTAGTTTATAAGTAAACTATTAATTTTTTTTACTACTTTACTTTCCTTATACTAAAGTTTTACGCTATTAATACGCGGCTTACTATTATATTAAAAGCTACTTATCTCGCCTTAGCTTTAGTTTATAATACTTTTACCCCCCCTTTTTCGCTTACTAGTACTTTTAATACCTTTATAATCGCTATTTTAATACTAGCTCTTTTTATACTTACCCGCCTTAGCCTTAGCCTAGATATTATTTATTACTTATAGTAAGAGTATTATAAATAGTAAGGCTTAGTTATTTCTAATTTAAATAGTTTTACTTCTTACTATATAAAGTCTTTAAAGCGCTAAGAAGAAAACTAGCGCGTTATTATAGCTAGATAAGCCTAAGACTATAAAAAGTATATAGTAGCTAACGCTATATTATTAAACGCCTTAAGCGCTCTTACTTTTATCGCGGCTCTCTCCCCTTTTAACGCGCTTACGATATATTATAACCCCGCCCTTAGCTTTATTAATAATACGCTTTTAAGTACTATATTTAGTATAGCTTAGAACCTAGCTTATAACCTCTTTAAGTCTAGCGTAAGCGCGGGTTTTAGCGTTTTAAATAGTAATAATTCTTTTTAATAAGTAATAAGTAGTATAGCTTAGTTTTAATAGTTCCCTAAAAGGATTTATATTTAGTTTAATTAGTTTATTTAAGTAACTAAACTAACGCTTAAAAAGGTCTTTTTTTAAATTAAGTATTTTAATATTTAAAACTATTATAAAACTATATATTTCCTTACTATACTTTATATTATATAAGCGCTTTAGTTTTTAATATACTTTTTAATAACTTTTAAATTAAAGTAAAATAGCTATACTATTTAATAAAGATATTTTATTTTTATTTATTTTTATATATATTTTTAGCTATTAAAATCTTCTTAACTTTATACTTAGTAAAACCTAAGTTAAAGTTAGATAGCTAAAGTAAAGACTCTAGCTTAAAGTTTACTAATAACTAGCTAAAAAAGGGGTTAAATACTACTTACTTAACTTAGTTAATATAAAAAGTAATATAAATACTATAAGGTATATTTAGCTTAACTATTAAGAAATATAAAATATTAATAACTTTATACTTAGCTATAAGTATATTAAGCTTTTAATAAAGTTAATTTATTTTAATATTTTTTAAGTTAAATTATATATTATTACTAACTTAAAAACGCTTAGCTAAATACTTTAAAGTATTTATAGTATTTTATTAGTATTATTATACTTAAGCGATTATAGCTTAAGTAATATTTATCCTTTCTTTAAAGTACTATATAAATACTATTACCTTACCTTTTAAGGATATCGAAAAAGTAAAAGTATTATAAACTTACTAAATTAGCTTAAGGTTAAACTTATAAAAAGCTTTATTTAAATTTAAGCTTATAATATATAAGTTATAATTATTTAAAGTAAGCTAATAAGTTAGTAAGTAGTTAGCTTAATTAAACAAAAAGAAAGAAACTATTATATATAGTACTACCTATACTTTTTAATTTTTTTTATCTTTTTATTAATTTAAAAATAATAAGTTATAAAAAAGAATTACTTAATACTAATAGCTTTATAAAGTATAAACTAAAACTAGCTAACTTAATTCGACTTATAGTTAAAGATAATACTAGTTAAGAACCTATAGAAGTACTACTAATAATCTTAAAACCTTTCTATATATATTTTAGCTTTTATAAATATTATTACTTCGAGCTATATATATTTAAATAACTAATTTATAATAACTATTAAGTATTAAAAATCGCCTTTACTTATAGTAAGTAAGTTAATTATAAAGTTTATAAAAATTATACTTTAAAAATAGTTTATAATTAAAAGTAATTATAATAAGCTTTATCTTCGTTAGTAATTAATATAGCTACTATAGTAGTAATAATTTTATATAAACTTTATAACGTCTTAAGATATACCCTCTTAGTAGAAATTATACTATAAGAGCTTAAATATTATATTCTTACTAAAGTACTTAGCGATTAGTAAGTTATATACTCTCTAGATAAAAATTATTATTAAGGGTTTTTACTTTAAGATTTATATACGCCCCTAGACCTATAGTAAGCTATATACTAATAGTATATAGTTTATAATTTACTCCCTTATATTTACTTAGAGGGGAAATTTATATTTATATTTTAATAAAGCCTAGATCTTTTTTATATATAATTTATCGCGGGCGAGTATAGTCGCCTAAAGCTTTTAGAAATATAAGTTCTAAAATAAAGCTAGCGCTATTTCTAAAGCGGGCGCTATAGCTTTAGTAGCTCCCTAAGTCTAGTTTACTAAAATAGTTTTTTCTAGCTTATTATTTACTAAGAGCGCTTTAACCGCCCGAATTATAATTAATATTATAACTATACTAAACTTAATTACTTTATTTTTATAATTTTATTTTTTTCTAAATAAAGTATTTAGTCGCCTAGCTTTAGACTTAGGATAATATTAAAAATAGTAATTAAATAGCGTAAGTATCTTTACTTAGTATACCTAGCGCTTAAATATTTCCTTTAGTATTATAAAGTACTTTAATAACTTATAGTTAGTAAAAATAATAAATAGTTTAGCTATACTTTATAGCTTAGCTAACTAAGCTTAAAAGTAAGAAATAATAATAAGGAGTTCTTTATTATAAATAGTATAGTTTTTTTTTATTTATTAAAGTTTTTAGAAATAGTATATAACTAGCTAGAGTATACTAACCTTATTTTCTTATAAAAGGTATTTACTTACGGCTTTACTAAAGCAGTTTACTTTAATAATTATCCTTTACTTTAGGTTTTATTATATAAGGATTAAATATAATATAAATACTAACTTAAGCTTATTAAATATAGCTTAGTAACTATATTATTAAAAAGTAATTAATTTTTTTTTAAGTTAAAAGGGTAAATAAAGTATTTAAAAAGCTTAAACTTTATATAAAAAGTAATAAAATACTTTTACTTCTTAATAATATAAAGCTTATAAAAAGTAGTATAAATATTTATTTTTATAAACTACCTTACTTTAGCTAGGCTATATAGTATTTCTTTAATAAGTAAAAGTAAGTATTAATCTTACTTATTACTTTATTAAGCGCGTAATAATTAATATAGAATTACTAATTACTACTAGGTTTCTTTACGAATAAAACTAAAGCTACTATTAAGAAGGAACTTACTTATATTTAGCCCTTATTTATTATATTTATAATTTACTTTTATACTTTAAGTAAATACTCTTATAGTATATTATAAAGTAGCCCTTATAGTAATATTAAGTCTAAACTATTAGGGTTTTTTTAAGCGGATATAGTAATTATAACTCTCTTAATATAGTAGTAAAGTATTAACTTATTCTTTATTAAAAAAGTTATAGAATTACTTAACCTTAGGAAAGAAAATCCTTAGCTTTAGTACCTTCGCTAAGGTTATAACGCCTAAGTATAATACTAAAGTTATATCCCTTAAGCTTATCGCTATAAAGTAGTAATTTATTTTCTTTTTTACTTATTATTAAACTTAAGCTATAAATATAAACCTAAGGATTAAAGCTATTAAATACCTAGTTTATTACTATTTAGTTACTTATATAATAAAGTCCTTTACTAAGTATATTATAAACTTTCTTAACTTTATTTAAAATATAATATTATACTAAGCTATTTAAAATATACTAAAGATAAAGTTTTAAGTTAGTCTAGGGATTATATATTATAATAAGTAATTCCTAGTTATTTAAATTAGCTATAAACTAAGCTATATAAGTAATAAAAAAAACTTTTTAAACTTTTACTTTTTCCTTTATTTTACTATTACTATAGTATATACTTACCTTTACTTTAGTAATAAAATATAAATAAATTAGTAATATTATATAAAACTTTACTTATAATAATATAGTAGTTATAACTACTACTTACTTACGCGTTAATAAATTTAATAGAATTAACTAATATAAAAATAAAGAAAAGGCTTATATTTATATTCCCTATAATATCTTAAAAGTATTTTACTAGCTTTTTACTAGTTTACTTAATATACTATTTCGCTTTTAATAAGAAACTTACTATAGGGGTAGCTTATTTCCTAGCTTAGTAGCTTTTTTTTAAAGCGTCCCTATTTAAAGTAATATTAAAAACCTAAACTAAAGATCCTAAGGGTAGTCTAAAAAGTAATAAGAATTAGTAGTTTTTTACTATATAGCTTATCACGCTATATTATATATAGCTCTTATCTACGCGCTATATTTAAATAATATTATTACCTACTTATTACGCGTATTATTACTATAAGTAAGCGGCTTACCCTAGTTAGCTTATTTAGCGCGAAGCGCTTTTACTAACTTAAAAGTAGTAAAGTTAATACTTATTATTTATACGTTTTCGTTTTATAGCGTAGTAGGAGGTTAGTAAACTTTCTTCTAGTAAAACTTATTATTAAGCTAGAATAACTTAATATTAATTATAATAGCTTATATTTAAGTTATTACTATAAATTAATTATTTATTAAGATATCCTACTTAATATAGTATTATTTAAGCTAAAAGGAAAGTACGCGGTAAAGCTATATAATTTTAATTTTATTTATTTACTAAGATTTTTTTAATAGCTTAAGCTTAACTTCGAAGTAAAGTAAAAAATTAAAGAAAAACTTAGCTAACTATTAAGTAATATATTTTAACTTTATTATAGCTACTTATTAGTAATATAGGTTTATAAATATTATATTAAGATACTAAAGGAAGGCGTTAGTATTAAAATCCTATTATACGCTATATTTAAAGTATAGGGCTACCTTAGCTTATACCTTCGCGGAAAAGTACTAGTAAAGGAATACTTACTAATCCTACGCGCTAGTAATAAATACCTAATCCGACTAAAGCTTATATACTATTAAAGCTTTCTATATAGTAAAGAGGTCTTTATTACTATTAAATAGGGCTCTTATTAGGAGTAGCTTACGTCTCGTTACTTAAAGAGCTAGGATTATCTCCCTTTACGCGGCGACGAGCTAAAGTAGCTCTTTACTTATCGGGCTAGCTATTATAAGCGTAGAGGACCTATCTGCCGATATTATATAAGTTAATAGTTATTAAATATAAAAGACTAGCCTTAGTATATCTATATATAAGCGTTTATAATAGTATTAATAACTATATAGGAAGGGGGAACTTATAGGCGGTCTGCTACTAAGGCGCGCCTTAATAGGGCGCGCGCTTTATTACGTAATATACTATTTATAAACCTAAGCTTATAGCTCGAGTTTATAATATATACTTTTATTTATTTATCTACTTAGTCTTTAATTATTTACTAAAGTATTACTAATTATATAGTAGAAAATCTTTAATTAAATAGTAAAACTTATAATTTACTTATTTTAGCCCGCGCTAAGCTATACTAGCTAAATTAACTATATAGCCTTAAGTACTAAAGGAAATTCCCTAAAGTTATATTTTTATTATAATAAGAGTAATAAAAGTAAAGTTTTAATTTAGCTAAATATTATACATTTTACTATTTTTATAGAGTTAAAGCTAGCTAGCTAAGCTATAGCTTAATTTGCTTAAAAATATATTTCTACTTAAGCTATATAAAGTTATAACTTTATAGTATATTAATTATTTAATTAAGCTAATAAAGGTATACTAAGTAGTATACTAGGGATTATAATTATATTTATTATTAGCTATAAAACTAGCTATAATATTAGCTATAATACTACTTATACTACTACTTATAATAGCTATAGCGTTAATATAACGCCGCGACTACTTTTACTATCTTTACTACCCCTTCCTTATTTACTTATAAATCTAAAGCTTTATATTTTACTTATAATTTTTAGTAATCTCGATTACTATAAGGATAGTAGCGGGAGCGCTAGTATTAAAGTCTTTTAAAGCTAATTAACTTCTAAAAGTAAGGGTATTTACTATATACTTATAACGAGGCGCTAGCTACTCTATTAGCTCGACTATAGTAATAATTATTATAATAAAGCTAGTACTTATAATAAAGTAGCTTATAATAGTTAGTATCTAAAAAAAGTAAGTATAGCTACCTTCTTATTTTAAGGTATATATAGTTAGCTATAAAGGTTTTATATAATATTAAAGTTATAAATATAAAGTAATAGCTTTATAAGATTTTAATAGTAAAAATTAGTAAAATTTATATATAAATATATAAGATTCTTACTAAAAGCTTCTTAAGCTATTAATATAAGTAAATATTTTCCTTTTTAAAAAGCTTACCTAACTATAGCTAGGGTAGAATCTTATAAGTATAGGGTAGCTTATATTACTATATAAATATACCTTTATATAGTAGTAAAAGTATAGCTAGACTTATTATTTTACTAGGTATTATAGCCTTAGCGTAATAATATTATTAAGTAAGGAGATTAATAGCTTAATATATAATAGTTATATTTAAATTACTAAGCTATAGCTAGCTAAGATATCTTTATTACTATAGTAGCTATTACTTCGCTACTTACTAATTATATATATACTTTTTATTTTTAGTTATCTATATAAGTATTATATAAAGGTAAAGAAAATTCTTAGTAATAATTAGTAAATAAAACTTTATATCTTTATATATAGTTTTTATAAAGCTATTAACCCTTTAGCTAAAGTTATAATAATAGTTAATATAGTACTTAGCTTACTACTCTCGCTAAACTATATATTTATTAGAGATATATATAATAATATAGCTTTATTACTAGCTAAAGGTTTTATTAAGCTATTATTAAGCTTAAGTAAAGGTATTTTTAGTTAAGGCGTAAATAATAGTTTATTAGGTAGCTAATATACCCTTATAGCTATAGCTAAGGTTTAGTAATACTATAATGCTTATAGTAGCTTCTTCTTAAGTTATATTATAAGTAATAGCCTTATTAGCTTTATTATTAAAGCTACTATTAAATACTTACTTAAACTAAATTTACGCTTAAATATTAATATTAATATAATATATATAAAGCTACTATTATATAGCTAAATAAACTTAGCTAAAAGTATTCTTAAGTATTACTTTTTTATTAGTAATAACTATAAAAAAACGTAATAGCTTTAACTTATTAATATAAGTAATTTAGCTACTTATATAGCTATTAAAAGCCTTTTTACTTTTTTATATTAATAAAGCTAAAAGTAAAGTTAGCTATAGACTTTTAATTAGTAATACTTATAACCTAAAAGGAATATATTTTTAAGTAATTAGTCTTATATATATTATTAAAACTAAGTACCTTTAAAAATAGCTTTTATATTTACTTATACAAAGAATAAGCTTGAAAAACTACCTTAACTTTATTTTTAGTATTATTAATATACTTAAAGTTAAGCTTATAAATTAAAGCGTTATAAAGGCTTATACTAGCTAATAGCTACTATAAGCTATAGTTATATATAAATACTATATAAATTAGTATTATAATCTTATTAACTTTATAATAGTTACTACTTAATTAGTAAATAATTATAGTACTATTCTAGTAATAAAAAGCTTATAAAATATTATAAAAACTATTAATTAACTCGAAGCTAGGCGATAAAAGTAGTAGTAGTATTTCTATACTTTAGCTACTAATAAAGTCCTTAGCGGTAGTAGTAGTAGCTATAGTAGTAGGGCTTATAATATTATATTTAAGTATTATAGCTTTAATTAATATAAATTAGTAACTTTACTTTTATTATAGTAGAAGTAAATATATAAAGGGATATAAAGAAATATAAGTTTAAGGGATCCTTTTAATACCTAGAGCTATATAGCTAATTTAGCTAGCGCGGCCTAGCGCGGGCTAGAATAAGTAAAATATAGGTTTACTATTAAATTAGAGATCTCTTACTATATAATTAGTAATACTTATTTATTAAGTTAAGTCTAAATTAAGCTTAGTTTATTAAGTAATAGTTATATTAATTTTAGTAAATAGTACTTTTTAGGTTTATACTTAGCTTCCTTAGCTTTACTTTCTTTCTTTATTATTAATTTAAATATCTTTTTATAAACTACTTAAATTTAATTTAAAATATCTTTATTTTCTAATTATTAAAAAGCTATTACTAGCTTAAGGTTAAAAGTTAAAAAAGGAGATTATTATTTCTACTTTTAGCTAGTAAGTAAAAGTAGGTTAATAAGCTTTACTATTATCTATAAGTATCTTATTTATTTTTTATTAAGGTTTTTTATTATCCCTTATAATTAGCTCCTTTTTAAAATAGCTTAGTAAAAGATTAGCGCTCTATATACTAAGGTAGATTTAATTACTTTTATATATAGTTCTTTAGCTTTATAAAGTATTATACTATATATTAATACTATAAAGTAGCTTAAAAATAATATTTATTTCTAAAGTTTTACTTTAAAGCTAGTAAGATAGGGTTTTTACTAGAGTATTGCTAATCGTATAGTAAAAGATCTCTAATCGAATAGTAAACCTATATTTTGCCTATTCGAGCCCGCACTAAGCCGCCCTAGCTAAATTAGGTATATAGCCCTAGGTATTTAAAGTATCTCCTAAAGTTATATTTCTACTACCGCTACTACTACTACTACCGCCGCTACTATTACTACTACTACTACTACTACCTAGCACGCTTCTATCTACTTCGAAATATATTTTTAAGTAAATTAAGCTATAGCTTAGCTAGCTAGCTAGCCTTAAATCTATAGAAATACTAGTAAGTATAATTACCCCTAGCTAGCTAGCTAGCCTTAGATTAACCCTATTATACTTATTATAACGTAATTATAACTTTAGGAAATCCCTTTAATACTTAGGGCTATATAGCTAATTTAGCTAGCGCGGCTTAGTACGGGCTAGAATAAGCAAATTATAGGTTTTACTATTTAATTAGAGATTTTCTATTATATAATTAGTAATACTCTTTTACTAAAGCTTATAGTATATTTATATTCTAAAAAGTCTTACTTTTTAAACTAGTAATACTATTTTAAATCTAAGTTAAACTAAGGTTTTAATAGCTTTTTATTTTATAAAGTATATTAATTTACTTTTATTTAACTTAAAAGTTATTATAAATTCCTTTATTTATTTTTAATATACTATTTATATTACTTTAAGTTATTTTATAGTTTAATCTAAGTTTTATTTTATACTAGTTAAGTTAATATTATTAATAAAGCTAATAGTAACTATACTTTACGCTATTAGTAGCTTATTATAAAAAGTAATAATATATATAAAAAATAAGATTAAATATAAAAGGG
>KQ030878.1:5634-15844 GCA_000956045.1 Hirsutella minnesotensis 3608
GGACCTTTTTGCCATCTCACCTGTGTCGGATGGGTGTGAACGCCTGGTGTGGAGAGCCGAGTGTAGAAGATGAGAACGACGGCGAAGATTAGGTATAGACAATAGAGGCAGCTTCTGAGTGCGATCGGTGATTAGCTACATAAGTAATATATTGCATTTACTCTTGCCTTATATGGCCCCATCCTTGTTGGTCTCCTGGTCGGACCGGTCCGACCAACCGGTCCGACCAGAGTGACTTGGTCTGGTCTGGTCTGACCTCCCAGACCAGACCAGACCAGACCATTCCGATCACTGCTACAGAAGGTGATGACTGAGTTTCATATAGACTCAGCTGGTGGAGTCGTCCTGCCCATGGAACCTTCTAGATCCCACTGGTGTCCTCCAACAGAGACAAAAAGACTAGGAGCCACAAGGTGAGGTCGGTTTGTCGAGGCTGGCGAAAAGGCCAAAAGGGAGGCGGGGCAAAATAGTAGTAGTAGTTGTTGGAAGGAGCCAGCGTGTGAAACACCAACCTGTTCCAGGCTAGCCCTGACAAAGGATTACGAATCCAGTCAGGAGGCCACAGAGGGCGCCTCTGTTAGTCCTGAGTAACTAGACCCTCCTGATACCTGTAAAACGGGGCTGTTGAGAGGGCGGAAGCCAGGATAGGAAGGTATTTGGAAGTCACGATACCTATAAAGGACGAAGGCATCCTGCACAACTAGACTAGAGAGATCTCATGCATTCCTACTTTCAATTTACGCAGATTGTTCACTTTATGCTGCCCCTTGTGATTTACACCAACTGGTAGTGTATTTTCCGTCCAGCGGCATTAGGCCGCTCAGGTCTCCGCAAGGACGTGCTGAGCTAGTGGGTAACTGGGTATCTACATGCTACCCGTTGGTCTAAGCGTGGTGGGGCCACGGCAGCCAAATAAAAAATCTTTCGCTTTTTAGTTGGCACAAAAAATCCGTGACATCACAAAAAATCCGTGACAGCCGTCTTTCTTCAATATACTATCCTCGAGGCCTTTGGTCTGACGTTTCAACACAACCCGAAATTCTTGAATTCTTCAGAATGAAACTACCCGTACGCTTCCCCTGTGGGGGCCGACTAAGCACTCACGCGCTTAGTCGGGCACAAAAAGGCCGGACAATCTAAGATAGAGGGGTAATACTAGCGCTGACGTTAGTACCTACGCTTTTCTATTCTACGCCTCGATTTCTAACGCTATTTAAGCTTATATAATATAAACCGAATAGCTAAAAATATACTAGTTTTTATTCTCTATTTTATAAAATTAATAGTATATATTAAAGATTTTTAAAGGTATTTATTCTTTAACATAATACCACCTTTCTTATTTTTTAAAAAAAGCTATTATTATTAATTTAATTTAAAAATCTATATAGAATTTTATAAAATATTCCTTTTACTTATTAAGATAAAAAATACCATTAGCTTATTAATAGCTTTTCTTTTTATAAACTATTACGTTTAAAGAAGTAAAAAAAGTAATTTTAAAAATAAGAGTAAAGTACTAAGTATTATTCCCGCGCGATACTACGAGAAAGTACTTCGCTCGATTGTCCGGCCTTTTTGTGCCCGACTAAGCGCGTGAGTGCTTAGTCGGCCCCCACAGGGGAAGCGTACGGGTACAGTGGGGGGACAAAAGTTCCGGGCAACCCCACCTTCGCGTCGCGTTAACGCGTCATCCTCCGTAGCACCTACATTCTTTAAACATCAATTGCTCCACGATTAATGCCCGTAATTACACCAAAGAAACACTGGAGCCCTCACAAGAGGGCTCGGATTGTATCCCTCGTTGATTTTGGTATCCCAGCTCCCTTCGTCGCCGAGAACGAGGGAGTGTCACCCCGCGCGGTACACGGCATCGTGAGACGATATCGGACTCAAACCAGTGCACGATCTTTACCTCGGTCTGGGAGGCCCGTCCTCATTACAGACCAAGATAAAAGGTATATCCTTCGATGCGTCTCGAAAAACCCTTTTATCTCGTCTAGTCAGCTTCTTCAGGAAGCCTCCCTATCTTGCTCTGTGAGGACTTTAACTCGATGGCTCCGGCGACACGGGATCCAACACCACCGCGCACTCCGGCGCCCGAAACTCAGCGAAGATAAAGCCGCAGCGAGGCTCGCTTTCGCTGAGAAATACTATAGGAAGCCAGCTTCATTTTGGTATAATTGGATCTTCTCTGATGAGTCTACTGTCGCTCGTGGGGAGGGTACGAAAACTAAGTGGGTTTTCTGCCCGCGGGTAAGTAAGACGTATTAACTTTAAGATTTAATTCTAACACAACGAAGGGAGATAGACTTAAGCCGCAAAATGTAGACCCGAGATCAAAGCCCACTCGTCACTCCCAGATGTTCTGGGGAGCTTTCTGCGTTAACCGGAGGACCTCACTTGCCCCAATGCTCGGCGACCCGACTTCGGAGCGTCGCGGCGTTACAGCACGCGTTGTGCTTACAACACTTGAAGAGCAACTCCCAACAATTGCAGAGCCGGGTATGGTATTCGCTCAAGATAACGCCTCGACTCACACGGCGCAAATCGTGCAATCGTGGCTCACGGAATGGGCCGATGAAAATAGGGTCTCCTTGGTGGATTGGCCGGCTTATTCCCCTGACCTTAACCCTATAGGAAATCTATGGAAAATCTTGAAGGAAAAGATCAACGAGAATCACCCCGAGTTAGCCGACTTCCCGACTAATAACCAGACGAAGCAGAGGCTCTGTGAGGCCGCAGTCGAGGCGTGGGAGGATATTGAAGATCGGGTATTAAAAAATGACAGTCTTTATTCACACGCACCCAAATCTCAATTCGCACGCACCCCCCCACATTCAGCCACAGCATAGCCACAAGAACTCCGACTTCGTCCTCATTACAGACCAAGATAAAAGGTATATCCTTCGATGCGTCTCGAAAAACCCTTTTATCTCGTCTAGTCAGCTCCTTCAAGAAGCCTCCCTATCTTGCTCTATGAGGACTTTAACTCGATAGCTCCGGCGACACGGGATCTAACACTACCGCGCACTCCGGCGCCCAAAACTTAGCGAAGATAAAGCCGCAGCGAGGCTCGCTTTCGCTAAGAAGTACTATAGGAAGCTAGCTTTATTTTGGTATAATTGGATTTTCTCGGATGAGTCTACTATCGCTCGTGGGGAGGGTACGAAAACTAAGTAGGTTTTCTACCCGCGGGTAAGTAAGACGTATTAACTTTAAGATTTAATTCTAACATAACGAAGGGAGATAGACTTAAGCCGCAAAATGTAGACCCGAGATCAAAGCCTACTCGTTACTCCTAGATATTCTGGGGAGCTTTCTGCGTTAACCGGAGGACCTTACTTGCCCTAATGCTCGGCGACCCGACTTCGGAGCGTCGCGGCGTTATAGCACGCGTTGTGCTTACAACACTTGAAGAGCAACTCCTAACAATTGTAGAGCCGGGTATGGTATTCGCTTAAGATAACGCCTTAACTCACACGGCGCAAATCGTGCAATCGTGGCTTACGGAATAGGCCGATAAAAACAGGGTCTCCTTAGTAGATTGGCCGGCTTATTCCCCTGACCTTAACCCTATAGAAAATCTATGGAAAATCTTAAAGGAAAAGATTAACGAGAATTACCCCGAGTTGGCCGACTTCCCGACTAATAACTAGACGAAGTAGAGGCTCTATAAGGCCGTAGTCGAGGCGTAGGAGGATATTGAAGATCGGGTGTTGAAAAATCTAGTAGATTCGATGCCCCGGCGCCTTCAAGCGGTTCGGGAGGCGAAGGGCTGGTATACTAAGTACTAATATATATTTCTAAATAGCCTTACTTTAATAGAATGCATACACTCTTTTACTGAATCAATTGGCCTTTATTTGGCCGAGAAATCGGGCTTTAAAGTTCGTTGGTTGAGGGTGTGGATTTCACCCCGCACGAGCTTACCCGGAACTTTTGTCAAGTGACTGTACCAATCATGGGGCCCAAATCTAACGTCTTGATAGCCCCACAAACCCTCGTCGCATTACACTGGCCTCCTGGCGCTGTCTTGCAACCTGCCGAAGCATAATGTTCAAACCCCCGTTTCTCCGCGAAGCAGCCTAATAGTGCAAACACATGAGACAGCTAGATAGAGAATACCTTTTAAACACCGGCATGTTCGTCTTTCGGTCTCTGAGCATCTTTGACAGTGAATACAGATAATGCCGAAAAGGCGCCCACTTCATCGAGGCCCATTTCGGTATCAGTGGTAAGGGACAGCTGAAGACTGCTTTATATACGCCAAAAAGGAGAAAATAAACTGTACCATGTCTCTAACTTTTTGATTTACTGGTATCATGCCGCCAAATCCGTTAGTTCGTTCTGAAGGTGTAACCAAGGTCGCCGAGAGAGCAGAGAAGTTTTCCGGAGCGCAGGCCATTAGGAAGGTTGGCAAACTCTCTTCTCACCCCTACAAAGTAGTGCATTTATCTTTGAGAGAGATTTTGAGGTTCTTATGCAGGTAAGGTCAGGCCCAACCAGATAGTTTGAGCAAGCCTTCTTAGCCGTATTACTGATACAACAAGCACTGGGAGACAAGTAAAATCCCCTGAGTCACGATTACGTATGTCATTGAACGTGTTGCATGTTCCATAATGTTTCAATCTTTATCGAGCTTTTCCCGCGCATTTGCTAGTTTGCTTGACGGTGGTGAATTGCTGTTAACGTTGGTGTCTGTAACGGGCTGAGCCCGTGAGGGTCTCGGCTCCTCTCGCGAAGAGAGTTACTATACGGGTAGAGAAGTCACTTAGCTTGAATAGATAGAAAATACCGTATAAGTCTCTTCGTGTTCCAAATCGTTGTTGTTTTTTACATCTCCCTAGGAAGGCTTCCCCTCCTTATACGCCTATTCCGTCATATCCTTATACCCTCTTATTTAGACCTTCTTGCCTCTCCAACCTCTCCAACCTCTCCTAACCTCTCCAACCTCTTCAGCCTCTTCAAACTTGCATTAGCTCCCTGCATAGGTCGGCCAAGCTTATCAGGTCTCCGCCGAGCCTACTTCCTAGATCGGACCTGCTTCTCAACAACTGCAGAACAAGCTGAGTTGTCCCCAATACGTCGGCAAGGATTGCCATTATTAGACTTACAACTAGGTACACCGATTATCCCACAAGAACCTATTCTGCTGGGAACGCCACTTGCCACGTCAACAGGAGCAGACGCGCCTCCGCCGATTACTTCGTCTGCTTTACGTCGCCGACCAAAGGTCCAAGATCACGTCTATACTTGTTGAATGTGCCAAGCTCCTCAAAAGCTAATTTCAGATACCTACCAAATTCAAAAAAAAAGCTCGCCCAATGCCTGGTGATACATGTCATTCGGCTGTAACGGGTATCCTCCTTGAACTAATTCGGGAAGGGAGACATAGCCACAGTCAATCGCGAGGGACGTAACAAGACCTCTTATCCCAAAACGCTTAGTCCGTCTCTTCCGGAATTTTGAGAAGTACATAGGAAAGTCAGAATGAACAGGACTTGTAGAAGTTTTGGGATGCCGTTGGATCTGCTCATCAAGGGCGAAAACGTGTACCGAAATTTACGGACATGAGACGTTATTCCCAAGTTATAGACCCGGACGCAGCGATGATCGACAGAGCAGGCAGCAAGCCGGAAACAATAGTAATTGTGTTCCAAGTAACTTCGTTATTGGTAGTGATTGTACTACTTGACCAAGCACTGAAAGAGCCTACCAGGGCCTACGAAAAACTCAAGATACTCAAGGCCTGGTTTACAATCTGCCGGGGGTAAATGAACCTACGCGAAGACAAGATCTTCCCAAGATGGGACCTTGGAAAGGCGCCCCGAAAATAATTAAAGGGACGTAACTTACATCATTCACTGGCACTGAAAAAGTGGACTCGCCGGTCAGCAGCTTCATGGGCTTCATTGTGGGATGTAGGTCCCTCCAACCGCGTCAATGGCGATAAGAACAAGTGTATTAATGCTGAGAACTTTGATAAAGAGACTATAGAGCAATAGCATTGAAGAATACGTGAAATCCTTCATCCCGTTGGCGCAATCACGGTCAGCGCTCATCACAGTGCAACTCAATCAATCAATCATTCCAATCAAATCAATCAAATGAGACGATTTTTGCGTTCAATCAAATCAAATACAGTGATTTGAAAGTTGACACGATTTGGTTAAGTTGATATATGCTATGCTGTGTTCGAAGTGCCACAAATGACCTCATGCTTCGCTGTCCTACCCTACACGAAGGGAGCACAGATAAAAGATACGTCTCTAATCACGCAAGATAAATGCAATATTATGTACCTACTATCGCCTGCCGGGCCAAAATGTGCTGCTAGGATCACGCGGTTACGCGCCTTCGTCACGCGTCAATTTCGCCGTCAATACATAATATCGACAAGATGTCGTACTTGCGTACATCGTCTAGTTCGTCGAGACTCTCGCCAGAGGTCTCAACACCATGTCCTACTCCGCTCTTTCCTACTGCGTTCTCGCGACTATCGCAACCAACGACTGTGGCCAAGCAACTCGAGGAGGCTGCTCTCCAAGATCTGCCCGTTAACCCTACCATTGAGGATCTGCCCAAGATCGTTTGGAAGAACCGCCGCTTTGTCCAAGAAGCTTCGCTAGCCCGGAAGGGTGCCAAGGGTAGGAAGAGTTGGATCAGGTCACATGG
This sequence comes from Hirsutella minnesotensis 3608, assembly GCA_000956045.1. Lineage (NCBI taxonomy): Eukaryota > Fungi > Ascomycota > Sordariomycetes > Hypocreales > Ophiocordycipitaceae > Hirsutella > Hirsutella minnesotensis. Next base: position 12,313 of record KQ030878.1, read on the forward strand.
CATGTTTTTCATCGAATTGAAGGATCACCCCGACGAGCCAGTCAAGTCCCTGCGACGACGATAGAGCGATCGACCTCGATTCCCATGCACCTCCCAAACGACGGCGACTTGACCAGAGCATGATACCAAAAGCAAAGGTCAAAGCTATAAAATACTACGTCACCCCTTGCATATTGGGGCGGTGGTGCAAGGGGTAGAATCAGCCGAAGGCTGAGAGTCCGCGGGCCAAGCAATTATCTGCAACCATTACAATATCTAAGTACTGGAGCAATAATTATGCAGTGCCGTGATCTATCGGATTCCGCGTAAGAACCTGTCGTCTCCTAAGCTCCTGATCCCTCATTTTCATCTTCATGCCATCTGGGAGAGACTCGTAGATCAGGTGATTACGATCAAAAGGGGCGTCCAACATCAAACCCTCGAGCGTTTTCACTCGAGATACAGCCACGTAGCTCAAACCAGTCTAAAAGTCCCGGCAAGAGAGGTCCGTTACGATCATATCTTCGGTGATGCTTTGTGACTTGTGAACGGTAATAGCGTAGCTTACGATCAGGGGAAACTGGGTGCGAGTGCAGAGACTGGTTCCGATGAGGAAGTCCCTCTCTACTGGGAGAATTGGGACAATCTTCCTGCCATCAGGGGTGGTCAGGAACACCGGTCCGCTGTACCAGTGTACTTGTCCAGATTTCCTCTTGCTGGCGAAGTCACCCACCGGCCTCTCCTCGCCACAGCGGGCACAGACAATGGTATGTCCATTATAGAGCTCCTGGGAAGTAGATTTAGGACCCATTGCTTACAAAAGAAGACACGTAGAAGTATTGAAGCGGACGAAATGGTTATCTTCAACTAAGTTAAGGGTAACGTAAACAAAAATCATCTTCTCAGTAAACAAACGGGCGACATAACCTTAGTGCAGGGGCCACCCTTGCTCGAATGGCCATGGCCCACTTCTCTGGAGCCGTTAGCCAATTGCCGAACGATTTGCGGGCCAATCAGAGCCCGAAAAACTTATTGATCCCTGTTGCACCAAACCCTCATTATTCGGAACGAGAGGAAGGCTCGCCAGCCGCGGCTCGCGCAAAGAAGCCTTTCGGAACGAAAGTTGGCGACAGGGGACAGAAGACAGGGAGACAGGAAGACAGGAAGACAGGAAGACAGGAAGACAGGAAGACAGGAAGACAGGAAGACAGGAAGACAGGAAGACAGGAAGACAGGAAGACAGGAAGACAGGAAGACAGGAAGACAGGAAGACAGGAAGACAGGAAGACAGGAAGACAGGAAGACAGGAAGACAGGAAGACAGGAAGACAGGAAGACAGGAAGACAGGAAGACAGGAAGACAGGAAGACAGGAAGACAGGAAGACAGGAAGACAGGAAGACAGGAAGACAGGAAGACAGGAAGACAGGAAGACAGGAAGACAGGAAGACAGGAAGACAGGAAGACAGGAAGACAGGAAGACAGGAAGACAGGAAGACAGGAAGACAGGAAGACAGGAAGACAGGAAGACAGGAAGACAGGAAGACAGGAAGACAGGAAGACAGGAAGACAGGAAGACAGGAAGACAGGAAGACAGGAAGACAGGAAGACAGGAAGACAGGAAGACAGGAAGACAGGAAGACAGGAAGACAGGAAGACAGGAAGACAGGAAGACAGGAAGACAGGAAGACAGGAAGACAGGAAGACAGGAAGACAGGAAGACAGGAAGACAGGAAGACAGGAAGACAGGAAGACAGGAAGACAGGAAGACAGGAAGACAGGAAGACAGGAAGACAGGAAGACAGGAAGACAGGAAGACAGGAAGACAGGAAGACAGGAAGACAGGAAGACAGGAAGACAGGAAGACAGGAAGACAGGAAGACAGGAAGACAGGAAGACAGGAAGACAGGAAGACAGGAAGACAGGAAGACAGGAAGACAGGAAGACAGGAAGACAGGAAGACAGGAAGACAGGAAGACAGGAAGACAGGAAGACAGGAAGACAGGAAGACAGGAAGACAGGAAGACAGGAAGACAGGAAGACAGGAAGACAGGAAGACAGGAAGACAGGAAGACAGGAAGACAGGAAGACAGGAAGACAGGAAGACAGGAAGACAGGAAGACAGGAAGACAGGAAGACAGGAAGACAGGAAGACAGGAAGACAGGAAGACAGGAAGACAGGAAGACAGGAAGACAGGAAGACAGGAAGACAGGAAGACAGGAAGACAGGAAGACAGGAAGACAGGAAGACAGGAAGACAGGAAGACAGGAAGACAGGAAGACAGGAAGACAGGAAGACAGGAAGACAGGAAGACAGGAAGACAGGAAGACAGGAAGACAGGAAGACAGGAAGACAGGAAGACAGGAAGACAGGAAGACAGGAAGACAGGAAGACAGGAAGACAGGAAGACAGGAAGACAGGAAGACAGGAAGACAGGAAGACAGGAAGACAGGAAGACAGGAAGACAGGAAGACAGGAAGACAGGAAGACAGGAAGACAGGAAGACAGGAAGACAGGAAGACAGGAAGACAGGAAGACAGGAAGACAGGAAGACAGGAAGACAGGAAGACAGGAAGACAGGAAGACAGGAAGACAGGAAGACAGGAAGACAGGAAGACAGGAAGACAGGAAGACAGGAAGACAGGAAGACAGGAAGACAGGAAGACAGGAAGACAGGAAGACAGGAAGACAGGAAGACAGGAAGACAGGAAGACAGGAAGACAGGAAGACAGGAAGACAGGAAGACAGGAAGACAGGAAGACAGGAAGACAGGAAGACAGGAAGACAGGAAGACAGGAAGACAGGAAGACAGGAAGACAGGAAGACAGGAAGACAGGAAGACAGGAAGACAGGAAGACAGGAAGACAGGAAGACAGGAAGACAGGAAGACAGGAAGACAGGAAGACAGGAAGACAGGAAGACAGGAAGACAGGAAGACAGGAAGACAGGAAGACAGGAAGACAGGAAGACAGGAAGACAGGAAGACAGGAAGACAGGAAGACAGGAAGACAGGAAGACAGGAAGACAGGAAGACAGGAAGACAGGAAGACAGGAAGACAGGAAGACAGGAAGACAGGAAGACAGGAAGACAGGAAGACAGGAAGACAGGAAGACAGGAAGACAGGAAGACAGGAAGACAGGAAGACAGGAAGACAGGAAGACAGGAAGACAGGAAGACAGGAAGACAGGAAGACAGGAAGACAGGAAGACAGGAAGACAGGAAGACAGGAAGACAGGAAGACAGGAAGACAGGAAGACAGGAAGACAGGAAGACAGGAAGACAGGAAGACAGGAAGACAGGAAGACAGGAAGACAGGAAGACAGGAAGACAGGAAGACAGGAAGACAGGAAGACAGGAAGACAGGAAGACCGCCATCCGTTTTTGTGGTCGTGAGTGAAGAAGGTAGCCGGCGGTTGGAAGTTAAGCAGGGGTGGTGGCTATGTTGGGAGAAATCGGAGGTCGGCGAACGGTAAAGTTAGTGTGGGTAAGTCTGCGGAAAAAGAAAGTCCAGTAGCACCCTTCGGTGTCATCGTTCCATGGGGTAGATAGCAAA
>KQ030880.1:0-16797 GCA_000956045.1 Hirsutella minnesotensis 3608
CATCGCTCGAGGCAAGCAGACGAGAGCTTCCTTCTCGGTTGATCAATATCCACTTTGCAATTCTGCCATTCTTGATACCGCCTCCACACTTCACATTTTCAATGAAATCTCAAGATTCAACAACTTCCGAACAGCAAGAGAAGGAGACTTCCTTTGGGCAGGTGAAAGCAAGGTTCCAATAGCCGGTTTTGGCGATGTTGATATGGAAGTGACAGGGCCACAAGGGCCCTCAATCTTGCGCCTCTACAACGCAGCCTTCTGTGAGAACTTTGCCTGCAACCTGGTATCCTACAGGAAGCTCAAGAAGCAAGGAATTTGGTTTGATGATCATCCAGACCGACCTACGAGCTTGCGAGGCCCTGATCATGCAATTCTAGCCTTGATCACTGAGAAATGTGGTCAACTTGTGCTAGAAGATATTCCTGACGATTTTTCCCGCGGCAGCTTTTTCACTCGCCGTAACAAATTCAATTCTTACACCAAAAGACGACCGCAAAAAGCTACTGCAGAGCTGTGGCACTTACGCCTCGGTCACCCAGGTCCTCGAGCTCTTGAACATCTCGTCAACGCCTCTCAAGGTGTCAGAATCAAAGGCATTCCCACGCACAAGTGCGACAACTGTGCGATGACAAAAATCAAGCGCCAAATTCGTCGAACGCCGCGCGAGACTGACTCCTTCAACCCCGGTGAACGCCTCGCCGTCGACTTCCACGATTTCGAGCGAGACGGCGAAGGTTACAACTCGTTACTGCTCGTATCAGATAGAAACACCGGATTCTGCTGGGATTACTATCTCACCGACCGTACAACAGAAACAGTCATCGCGACGCTGGCCAAGTGTTTTGCCTACATCGAGCTACATCATGGCTTCAAGCCACGCATCATCGAGTGTGATAACGAGCTAATTTCACAGAAACCTGGCGTTGAAGACTACCTCAGAGGAAGAAGCTTCAAAATCGAGCCCTCGGCACCCTACACACAAGACCAAAATGGAGGCGCCGAGCGCTCGGGGGGTGTGATTAAAGATAAGGCTCGAGCCATGAGAGGGAAGCTTCCAACAGACCTCTGGGTAGAAATCACGAAGGCAGCCACGTACCTCAACAACCGCACGCCTAAATATCGCATCCGCTGGAAAACGCCGTACGAACAACTCTATGGGCACAAGCCAGCACAAGAACATCTCCGTGCCTACGGTTGCAAAGTCTTCGCGATGACAACGACTGCGAAGAAGAAGTCGAATCGCCTCAAGAGGCTTGAACCAAGAGCCTGGGTGGGCTACCTTGTTGGGTATACCTCGACGAACGTATACAGAGTCTGGATTCCTGCCTTCAACAGGATTATCTCGACGAGAGATGTGTTGTTTGATGAAGACCAGAGTTTCGATGGAACATTCGATTCTCTAGAAACCGGGATCAGAGATATTGACCTCGAGAGATTGGCTCAGACGTTGCAAAGAATTAGCCTCCCAGATAACCTTATGACGAGCTCTTCCCCCCGTCAAGGAAACTGGCTCGAAGACACTCCATTCTTTAATTTTGATGATGATACTGACGAGGCAAGCAACACACAGACCGCTTCACAAGAAGAGGAGGCTCCAAAGTACGTGGAAGCCAGATTCGAGCTTTTGCCGACTCCTCCACCTACTCCTCCCGCGGCACTGCTTGCTGCTTCAATCCAAACTTCGCAACTACCTGGCGGCGCGAGGGAACACATCCTTCGACGCTCACAAAGGAATGACGTTGTTTCCCAGCTACCTGGCGGCGATGAGGCTGATCATCTCATTCGCTCACAAAGGAATGACGCTGGGCCCGGCGGTCAAGAAGCGACGGCTTCCTCTGACTCACAAGGGACTACTTCTTCAAGGCTCTGTAGTCAAGAGGCGACGGCCTTCTCTGACTCAAAAGAGACCCAATCTTCATTCTCAACTCTATTTCCTACACCCAAATCTTTGGTGAGCTTCAAACAAGAAGAAGCTTGGCATGCCGCCTTTCAAGCAGGCCGCCTAGGAAACACAGTTCTCTCTGTCGGTGGGAAACCGCTAGACAGTGCTGACTCTTCTTGGAATAGGTCCGTCAGAACAACTGGGAAGACAACAGCTTCATCAACTATAAGAAGATGTCCGAAAACCTGGCCATCGTCCGCAGCCGCCTCAATCGCCCTCTCACATTCTCCGAGAAGATCCTCTACTCTCATCTCGACGATCCTCATGGACAGGAGATTGAGCGTGGAAAGTCCTATCTGAAGCTGCGTCCGGATCGTGTCGCTTGTCAAGATGCTACTGCCCAGATGGCCATTCTTCAGTTCATGTCTGCCGGCATGGATCAAGTCGCCAACCCAACAACTGTCCACTGCGATCACTTGATTGAGGCGCAAGTCGGCGGCGAGAAGGATCTTGAACGTGCGATCAGCATCAACAAGGAGGTCTATGACTTTCTCTCTTCCGCCTGCGCAAAGTACAATATTGGTTTCTGGCGCCCTGGCTCCGGCATCATTCACCAGATCCTTCTGGAGAACTACGCTTTCCCAGGCTCGCTTTTGATTGGTACTGACTCGCACACGGTCGTAAGCATTATCCGGATCATCTTCGGTGCAGTCCTTGTCACTGACAATGCCTAGAATGCTGGTGGTCTGGGAATGTGCGCCATTGGAGTTGGTGGCGCGGACGCGGTCGATGTCATGGCCAACTTGCCCTGGGAACTCAAGGCACCCAAAGTCATTGGTGTCAAACTCACTGGCGAAATGTCTGGCTGGACTGCTCCTAAAGGTAACATTTGCTGCGTTTCGACCCTTATTTGCTGAATCATACTGATGGATCTTGCAGATATCATTCTCAAGCTCGCCGGCATAACTACTGTAAAGGGCGGCACTGGAAGTATCATTGAATATCACGGTATGTTTTCCACATTTCTGAGTTCCTTTGCGATGGTGAAGCCTGTCGACTCTTATGATTTTGGCCGGTTTCAACGGATTCGCGGCAGTGATCAGTCGGGGTACTTTCCGGACGCGTAGCGCTCCGACGCCCCACTTTTCCCGATGGCCAGTCGCTACCGTTCAGCAATCACGGCAATGTATTGTCCAATGGTGCTGGATCACCTATGCTAACATTCGTCATGACAGGTCCTGGAGTTGACAGCATTTCATGCACAGGCATGGCAACATGTGCCAACATGGGTTCGTACTATCATCCTTGAAGAATAGAGCACTGCGCTAAATCATGTTCAGGAGCTGAGATCGGTGCGACGACCTCCGTGTTCCCTTTCAACGACCGGATGTACGACTATCTGGCAGCGACGAAGCGCAAAGAAGTCGGTGATTTCGCTCGCGTATATGCCCAGGAGCTCCGTGCCGATGAGGGAGCCGAGTATGATCAGTTTATCGAAATCAACCTGTCCGAACTAGAGCCTCATATCAACGGTCCCTTCACTCCCGACCTGGCAACTCCCATCTCCAAGTTCAGCCAAGCTGTCAAGGACAACAACTGGCCTGAGGAAGTCAAGGTTGGCCTCATCGGTTCTTGCACCAACTCTTCCTACGAAGACATGTCGCGCGCCGCCTCGATTGCTCGTGACGCTCTCGAACATGGCATCAAGGCCAAGTCGATCTTTACCGTCACACCAGGTTCTGAACAGATTCGTGCAACCATTGAGCGCGATGGCCAGCTCAAGACATTTGAAGAATTTGGCGGCATCGTTCTTGCCAATGCCTGTGGTCCTTGCATTGGTCAGTGGGATCGCCGTGATGTCAAAAAGGGCGAGCCCAATTCGATCGTGTCTTCATACAACCGCAACTTCAGTAAGTCAACCACAACCACTCAAACATCGACAACAGACACTGACAATGCCGCAGCCGGACGGAATGATGGCAGTTCCTCGACGCATGCCTACGTTACGTCTCCGGATCTCGTAGCGGCCCGGAGGGCCAGGCTTATCGGGGTGGGCGTTGTGGAAGTGTTGTAGGGCTAGCGGAGCGTTTTTGAAGTTACTCGCTAGATACCAATCTGGGTCCGGGTCCCAACCCTTCCAACTAACCTGGTATTGCAGCTTTCCCCTGGCAATCCTGGATGCAAGGACTTGGTCGATCTCCCACTCGGATTCCCCCTGTATGACTACCGGCGGGGGCGGTTCGTAGGTCTGTCCTGGTACCGGATCCGAGGGCGCTTTAAGTAGTCGGCTAGCGTTAATAACCCGGTGGATTTTCATCGTTGGTGGTAGGTCCAATTCGAAAGCGTTTGGCCCCTTAGCCGATAAGACCCGAAACGGGCCTAGGTAGGGTTGATCCAAGCCGTCACTCGGGCGTCCCGTTGACCAGTGTCCCTTTTTCAGGTATACCAGGTCGCCTACCTCCCAGTCGACCTCCCTACGGCGTTTATCCGCCTGCCGCTTGTATTCCGCCTGCTTGGTGAGTAGGGTTTCCCTCGCCCACCGGACCCCCTCGGCGGCCCGGGAGGCGAACTGCTGCGCCGCTGTTCGCCCTAGCTGCTCTCTGGGGGGGGCCGTCGCTGTGGGTGGCGCCACGGACCAGTCGAACGACATTCGGGGTAAGTATCCCATCTCAAGCTCCGCAGGTGCTAGACCGATGCTCTCGTGTGGGTGGGTTGAGTGTGCGAAATCCAAGCAGGGGAGCATTTCGGACCAGTTATCCTGGTAGTAGTCTAGATAGGGACGGAGCTTTGTCTGTAGGAACTGGTTTATTATCTCGGTCTGACCGTCCGTCTGAGGATGTTCGGCCGTAGATAGCTTCATCTTCGTCCCCACGAGGCGACAAAGTTCGTTCCAAAAGCTCGAAATAAACTGCGGCCCGCGATCTGACGTAATGGTCTCCGGTGCGCCGTAGGTCCTCCAGATATGCTCGTAGAAAAGCCAGGCCATATCCTGCGCGGTACAGGTCGTATATGTCGGTAGGGAGAACGTCCTCTTGCTCAACCGACAGACCGTAACGAAGACCGCCGTATACCCCTTCTTGTCTCGTGGCATTGTCTTAAAGTCCATAGAGATGTGCTGCCAGGGGCGCTCCGGAATTGGCAGTGGCTGGAGTAGTCCTGCTGGTCGGAGGCGGGAGTCTTGGGACCGCTTGCAGTCCGCGCAGTTCGCGCAGTAACGGTCAATAAAACCTCCTATCCCGAGCCAGTAGTACCGTCTCGTTAAGATCTTCCTCATCTTATTCCGGCCGGGATGTGCCTGACTTCGCGGACGGTGCGCCTCGTGACAAAGGGCAGTCCGTAGGTTCGCCTCGTCGGGGACGACTAGTCGTCCATCGTAACAGAGGAGGCCGCTCTGGACTTGGAACCGGGAGTCTGGTATCTCTGCTTGCTCCCTTTCGGAGCGTAGCGAGGGTGAAGCCCGGTTTGCCTGGAGGATCGCTTCGATAAGCTCGAATCCTTCCAGTAGGCACCCATCTCTAGAGTTTGGGGTCTCGGCTTGTCTTGCGGAACCGGGGGTATATATGGCAATAGTAGGGTCGTCTCCGCCTGCGGCGCCTGCGGCTATAGCAGCCCCTCCCGTCGTGCCCCCTGCAAACTGAGTTGCTGGGATTAGGATCTGCGAGCGGTTCAACTCCTTGAGCGCCTTCTGTAACTGCACGTCCTGGGCCTTGCGGGAAAGAGCGTCGGCGACGACGTTTTGCTTGCCCGGGGCGATAGTGGATTTCGAATCCAACCATAGCAAGGGTCTCGATCCATCGAGCTTGCCGTGCGTTTAGCATCCTCTTTGTAGCGAAGTACTGGAGGGCTTGGTGGTCGGTGAAGATCTTGATGACTCCGGGAGCGACTAGGGATACAAGGGGCATCCATTCCTTCAGGCACACGATAATAGCCAGGAGCTCCTTATCGTGTATCTCATAGTTACACTCCGCTGCGTTCATCGTTTTCGTAAGGAACGAGACCGGGTGCCATTGTCCATCGTCCGCTAGTTGTGAGAGCACGCCCGCGATAACCCCATCCGACGCGTCAGTCTCTAGCTTCGTCTCGCGGTCCTCTATGAAGTGGACGAGGACTGGCGCGGTAGTTAGAGCTGTCTTTAGGGTCTCGAAGGCCTCAAGGCACCGGTCGTCGAAATCCCACCTACTCTCCCCTGTCAAGCGGTTTAGGGGTCGGCAGATTCTACCGTAGTTACGGATAAACCGACGGTAGAAGTTGCAGAATCCGAGGAAGGACTGCAGCTCTTTTTTGCATCGTGGGGTCTGCCAGGTCAGGATAGCCGAGACTTTCCTAGGGTCGACGGAGATACCATCCGTACTAATAATAAACCCAAGGAAATCCGTCTTTGTGACACCGAATTCGCATTTCTTGATGTCTACTTGAAGACCCGCCTCCCGAAGTCGCTCTAGAACGAGCCGTACGTGTCGCATATGTTCCTTCTTATCTTCGGAGAACACGAGGATATCATCGAGGTAGGCCGTACAGAAAGAGTCGAGGTAGTCCCAAAGGGTCGTGTTAATAAACCGTTGGAACGTACTAGGCCTGTTGCATAACCCGAAGGGAAGGACCTTGTAGTGGAACTGGCCGTAACGCGTGCGGAAGGCGGTTAGTTCGACTGAATCCGGTTCGAGCCGGATCCGGTGGAACGCCTGCCTAATATCTAGCTTCGTAAATATCTTCGCCTTCGCAATGCGGTCTAGGGTCTCGCTAATAAGAGGGATAGGGTACCGATCCTTCTTAGTTAGCTGATTGAGTTCCCGGAAATCTACGCAAAAACGCAGCTTGCCATCCTTCTTTTTTGCAAAACAGACAGGGGATCCGAACTGTGCGCTGCTTGGCTCAATGAAGCCCTTCTGGAGACTATCCTGTAAATACTCCTTCATAGTCTCCAGCTGTTCGCGGTTAAGGCTGTACAATGGGTGCGTTCGTAACGCAGCAGGCCCTGTTAGTTCGATCTTATGGTCTACCCCTGGGCGGGACGGAGGCATCCTATTGCTGTCCTCGCGGGAGAACACGTCGGCTAGGTCTGCGAGCTCTGGAGGTAGCTTTTCTGCGAGGAAACGGTCGTCCTCGTCCTGTTGGTTATCCTGCTCGCCCCTTTCCCCGAGCGCCTTATCGATCATGTGAAGGTTGAGGAAAGTCACATCTTCGTAGGCATGCCGATGGTCCTTCCTGCGACGGATACCTGCGTGGAATGCTGGTGCCGAAATCATCAGTATATCGAGATCCTGCGCCCTCCGTTGGTACCGTGGCCTGATATCCTTCTGGCAGGGGTCTCTCCACTCGATGCCCGCCAGTGCTCGGTTCATCTTCCCCAGGTCATCCCCTCGATGAGTAGAGTACCGTGGACGATGTTGCCGTGGGCCGATGGTGCTCGTGGCCCCTGTTGGTTCTTGTATCGCGGGAGAGATCTGGATGATATGGGCCGCGCCGTCTTCTTCCTGGTCCTGTCTTTCTGCTTCTTCCCAAAGGTGGTCTCGCCGCTCTACGTCGGCCTGAACTCGTAGGGAAACTGGCTTCGGGTACATAAGACGAGAAGCCTTAAGTGCAATATCCGGGATCCAGTCCCTCTGGGCTTCCAGCTCAGGAGGGAAGATAAGGCGACGACGGCGGCAGTCGAGACGGATATCGAAATGGCTCAAGAACATAAGTCCTACGATCAGGTGGAAATCGTTCCTCGTCCCTAGGTCGGCCTCAAGGATCGGTTGATCGCGGAAAGTCCGCCCCTGGAGCTGGAAGTCTGCTTGGATAGAAGAAGTGATACACTGAGCACGACCATCAATTCCCTTAATATAACGCGGCGCTGTATAGCTGCGTCTAGGGAGGTCGAGTCGTTTAGCTGCTGGCTTTGTTAGGCGTGAGTTGCCTAATAGCTGTGACGGTCACGGACTGAGCCAGAAGGCTGTGGACTCTATTACGAAGATTCTGCTCTGAAGAATAGAAAGGAGAACAGAACAACACAACTGGGTGTCCTCTCCCTAAATATGCCTTCCGTACGTGTGGGCCGTTGGCTCAACAACATGTGGGTCATGTATGCAAGGGGGTGTGACGGTGCTGGGCCGTCACAATAGCCACGTTTGTGCTCCGGTATCCACAAGGATGCGTACTGAGATAGCGAGACCATGTTTGCGAATCGTGCTATTAATCACAAAACTAGGACCGCCAATTAAGTGATCAATTGTCGATAAGTTCAAGTTCTCAGTAAGCTTGCGAATACTTAGGATAACTTATAGCCTGTGCGGGAGCCTTTGCTCAGGCTATGGCATTTCCCGCTACCTCGAACTCCTCATCTTGATCGTCCTGCGACTCGCTACCTTCGCTGTCCGATCTTTCCAATAACGCTCTCAGTTGGTCGTTTACCGTCCCCACTGCCGCCACAAGTGCGGCCACTCGTGGGGATCCCTTTGTCGGACAGACGGCAGCCTGATGGCCCGGTCTTTTGCAAACGAAACAGTTCCCCTTAAAGGTACCATCAGACGGCAACGTGGTAGTCGGCGGGGTCGAGGGTCGCTGGGCCCGTAACTCGGTTTGGGGAGCGAATCGGACTGCCTTTGACCGAGGGAGGCGGACTATTCCTCGGTCTGGGGTCGGTATCCTGGTCTTCGCAACCTCCTCTCGGTCCTCCTTCAGTCCCTCTAACGCGTCAACCTGAACAAGATACCGGGCAGTCATCCGGTCACGATATTGAGCAAACGTAAGCTCCTCGTACCGCTCGTAGATATCTTGGCTGTTTAGGCGGATCCGACCGGTGAGCTTCTTGTGAAGCTCTGTGATCCGGTCTCGGTCATGGAGTCCTGCTTTTGTCGCAAGGGTTACGAACTTCGCTGCGAAGTCGATAAAGGACTCCCCTTGTTTCATTTTCAGGCTATCCAGCCGCTGCCTCGCCTCCCACTTGTGGCTCTTGTTATCGTAAACTGACCCAAGGAGCTCGAAGATCTGACCCACGGATCTGATCTCGAGGTCGTCCTGTTTCGCGAGGTAGGGCGCTAGGACCTCGTGCGCTTGTCCCTTGATAAGGGTCGCGATCCACGTAATCCTAGCGAATTCGTCGGGAAAGAAGTAGGCGTTTAATTCCATCTTCCGCTCCACTGCTGCCTTCCAGTCAGCGTAACGCGGATTCGATCCATTGTCCAAGGGCTCCGGGTCCTTGATCTTGATTGTATTGTGCCGGGTCCGGGCTGTGGACGTAGTCGACGATGGCGCCTGCGAGGGGGTTCGTTCTTCAGACGGGGGAGATGGCGTGAGGTCGTGGGGTGTGTGGTGCTCCTGAGGGGGCCCGGGGGTATCCTGTCGGAGCGCCCCAGAGTCTTTGATGCCTGCATAGCTCGCCTCGATCGCACGGATCTGGTCCGTGTAATCCATAAGATCTTGCTGGCGAGCTCTAGCCTGACGGCCTAGCTCCTTCTGGTTCGCGAGGGCTCGTTCGAGGATCTGACGGGCAGTGTATTCAAACGCCCAGCCTAGCCTCAGCCTGGGGTCATGTCAAGGCAGGCAACCTCTTAACTCCAGGCGAGGCTGAGGCAGGCCTATACCAAAAATTCCATGTGCAGGCAGACTTAGGCAAGGCTGCGATTTTATGCAGGCAGGCGTAGGCAAGGTTGAGATTTCGCACAGGCGGGCTTAGGCCAGATTAATATTTTGCTCAGGCTAGGGTAGGCTTGCTTACCCATAGCGAAAATCACTGAATATGAAGCTATTCGGATATATACAGCTCAAGTGGGGTTTTCCAATTGCCTCTCCCTTTCCAAGATCCTAATATCTTCTTCTCCATAATCAACCACATCCGCAAACACTGTGTAGCTTCAACAATGTCTGGTTTGAGACGATTTCTCTGCCCCGTAATCATAAGCTTGCACTGAGAAAAGACCCTTTCACAGTCGCTGGACATTGCGGGAATTGAGGCCATATCGAGACCCATTTTCGCTATCCGCTGGGTTGCAGGCTGTTTAGACTGCCGTAGCCAATAAGCTGGAAGAGTGTCGTCGTCATCGAGCTTAAAAACCTTCATTGAAAGCCAGGTTTCGAGCTCATCCATTTCGTCCTCATCCCACTGGGTCATATCTGTTTCACGCTCGAATTCATCCGGAGTCCTGGCCCTCTTAGAACCAGCACATGCGTCTGCCACAGGTAGGTTTTTATACTCTTCCCACAGTGAATTTAATGCCCTTTTGCCACCCGGCAGCCAGGACTCGGGGAGGGTGGCATCCTTCCACAGATGCGCGTCCTTCCACTGCCTCTCAAAGTACTTCCATTTCATTTGAGGATTGGTAACAATGGCAGCGTAATGGGCCGGCGTATCATTGACCAATGCAAAGTACTCATCAAGCTTCGTCCAGCAATTGACGATACATACACGCAATTGGCGGATGCCGGGGGAGGTAAGATCTGGATTTTCGGCCCGGAAATTAATGTCGTCACGGTATTCCCTGGCATGCTTCAAAAGGACATTGAGGGTCGTCAAATAGTCGGACAACACGCCCCGATCAGATGACAATTTGCTTCCCTCGGCGCGCTTGGTAAGAGTATAGAACTTCTCCAAGAAAGCTACAATCTCCGTCAAAACCGCCCAGTCGTCGGCAGTCAGGGAGTCGTGCTTGAGTAAGGATTCCTGTTCCTCCATCGACAGCGCCTTCTTATTAGATGAGCCGTGCATGAATTCCGCATGATCAATACAGAAGCGATCAATACGATCTCGTAGCTTGATGGCGCGCTCGATCATTAAGTAAAGGGAGTTCCATCGAGTTGCGTTGTCGACCACTAACTTTAAGCCATCGAATTCGGTGGCAAAGTCTTCGGATTGGCTCTGGATATTCGCAAATTTCTCTCGGCGTTGAGGTGTCCGACAGATAAAGGTCACGATGTTGTGAAGCTTGCCAACTGGACCTCTTTTCCTCCAAAGGTGTAGTTCTTTCAGCAGTGATGACTGTTCCTTGAACGCCTCGGCATTTTTCTCGAAAGCATCAAATTCTGTGCCATATAAGAAGGCTTTAGCAGAGAGGTTAATAACGTGGCCAAGGCAGCGTAGACGTCGACCCAGTCGTTGCTTTGGCGTCAAATGGGGAAGGAAGCGGGCGATGAGCGAGTCGATAGCAGTATTATTATTAGAAGCGTTGTCGGTAACGAAATAACCAATTCGATTCTGGAGATTGTATTCCTGAATAACCTCTTTTATGACCTCTGCTTGGTTCTCACCGGAATGGGAGCCATGCAACTGTCGTATCGCAATCAGAATCTAAAAATGAAAGCCGGTTAAGTCACTACTCACTACATCCAATCTTGACTGAAGTAAACATACCGATTGATTCTGACCAAACTCATCAATAAAATGAGCAACTACGCCGAGGAGGGCCAGATGATTTGGAGACAGGAGAAGTGAATCTTGCTGCTGACTGACCGAGCCAGAACCTCCTTTAGGTGTTCCTTCCGCTTGTTGAATGCCTCCAAAACTAGGGCTCGTAATGTATTCCCACAGCCCGGTAGCAATTTGTCGATCGATGGGTATACTATTCGAAGAAAGCCTACGAATAGCTCGTCCGCAACGAGTCTAAGCGCTATCTGGCAGACTACAAAAAAGGCAATTAAAGCTTCCTCAAAAGGGGCTCTCTTGACAGTCGTGGCCAACTGCACATATGATCCCGACTGACGAATTGGCGTGGTATATTCATGATAGTCGCCGCTGTCGCTCGTCGAGGGGGCTAAGGAGGACCTTTGGACCCATTCACGAGGGGTTTTCCGGCCGTGTTTGGAGATCCCATGGTATCCGAGGGCAGGCTGAGCGCCGCTGATCTGGCCGGGTGGGGCGAGCCGAGAATCAGCGACGAGGCGGGTCAATCGTATCTGCGGATCTCCATCCCTGCTGGAACGGCAGGGGCCGTGGATATACGCAGATATCGTCGCCTCCCGCTGATTGTGTCGCTGATTCCATGGAGGAGCCGCTATTCGCGTTCGCTACGGCACCCTGTCCACGGGCGTTTAACGGCCGACCGGCACGGCGGCGCGTATCGTGGTCGCTGGATATAATCTCTCTCGTACCCCTCGCGCCGCCCCGCTCCGACCCGGACGGGTGGTTATTCGCAGGCTTGTTTGGCTCTCCCCCGTTAGGTACGATACACCGTAGGCCGGGTGCCGAATCGACAGAAGGCGAGGACGAAAGCGGGGCGCCAAGGCGAAGCTCGCCGGGGCAGGGGTGGCCCGAGGCGCGGACCAATTAGGATGCTGGCGGCGTCCCCTTTGGGAAGTCAGCGGCACAGATTCAAAGTTTGGGCAATTTTTCCAGGCACGCGGCTGCGATGGATTCCCCACCAGTGGCAAGCCGCGAATAATCAGGGATACTCGAGTACGTAAGTACGTTGGGTAGCAAGCCCATTTGAAACGATAGAATCCATGTCTTAATTTTCTACCCGAAGGCAAGGACATAAGTTGGTTGTTTCGGGTAGATCCCAGTTGGCGGGGCTACCCTAGAGCGCGCCGTCTCTCAACAAGGGTATTGGAAGATAAGCTCTTCTAAACAACGGTGGCCGGTCGCGGAGGTTTTTCTCCCTGAAGGCAAGCTGCTCGACAGCCTCTGATTCCTTCGAAGGGTTTTTCCCTGCCGCCACCCCTCGGCCGGTTTCCTTTCCTCAGGCGATTGAGGATGGATATAAAGCTCTGGTAGCTTTGGCAGAGGGATGAGAGAATTCTGACCGGTGAAAACCAAGGGTTGACCACACCTGCCCAAAATCCCGCTGACGGGTGAGGGCCACGAACGAAAAGCGCCTTGAGCCGTCGAAATGCTGGATGAGCTGACTGGACGGCTGTTGCGGGGAGGATCAGCCGGGACACTTGTACTGACATCTTGCGATGTACTTTAGTGGCGTCTACAGCAGACACAACTGCCCGTGGACAGGTGTCGTTATGTGAGACCATGAGGCCTTTACAAGGGAAACTGGTTGATCTTGTCAGATAGCGGTCGGGAATAGTTAGATCAGCTCAGCACGTCCTGTGCTCCGATAGGAGACCTGAGCGACTAAAGTCGCTGGACGGAAAATACACACACACACACACACACGCCGCAAACGCTTCCAACTCTCCCCTGTAAAAATTTTTCCTTCCCTGCGGCTGTTAGTGGAAGCGGGTCTTTTTGCAGGGCCACCCGGGTTATTTCTCGGCCTAGCCTCTATAAAAAGAAGCTGCTACGGAGCCCCGACCGCTTACTTTCCCTTCACCCTCCCTCCCTTTTTCACTTCATCCCGCCTTGATCCCGCTGACGGGAGACGGGCTCGAGATTCATGACGGTAGAAATGCTAGATAGTGCAAGGCGCGCCCCGGCGTGGGCTCGATGGGTTTGGTCGGTCAAGGTGCCGCAGGTCCCTTGCATCCGCCTCCGGCAAGCGCGACACCTGTATATTAGTATACGGATAGCTAGCCTAGCACGTCCTTTGCCCTTCCTATGGATTCCCGGACGTTAAATATACAACAACAGCAGCAGCAGCAGCAGCAGCCGCAAACGCTTCTTCACCCCCAGCGGCTGGTTTTCCTCCCTGAAGACAAGCCGTTCGCGGCCTCTGATTCCTTCGAGGGTTTTCCTTCCGCCACACCTTGGCTATTTCTACGACCTGGTTCCTGGAGGGTGGACTGCGGCAGCAGCCTTAGCCGAGGTGCGAGAGAATTCTGGCTAGCAAAAACGAGGGTGACTCGCCGCCTGGAAGCCGCTGACGGCGGAAGGGCCCCGACTACAATGACCCTCAGGTCAGTGAATTGCTGGATAGGTCCGATAGGATGTTATTTTCCGGAGGATTGGAAGCTACGTGTGCTGCAAGCGCCTAGCCGGCTTGGGGAATGGGGGGATCCCTGGAAACGACACGCCGTAAGTCTTATTCGATGGAAATAGCAGTTTCTAGCCCAGCACGTCTTTTGCCCTTGAAGGGATGCCCAGGCGTCCAGGCGTTAAATGTACAACAACAACCGCGACAACCTACCGTCGGGCGTATGAGAGCCGCCTCCAGGGATCGACCTCGACAGCTCGCCTTTGCGAGGCCTTGCAGGCAGTACTGGGTGGCCTTCGGTGGCTGGAATTCTAGATAGTCTAGCTCAGCACGTCCTATGCCCCGTCTCGGGGACCTGAGCGGCTTGAAGGCCGCTGGACGGAAAATACACACACACATACGCGCGCGAACGCATTCTGTCCGATCGCCTCGCCGATCTGTTCTGTCACCGAAGTCGGTATAGGCTCTAAAACATGTTGGCATTTTCACTGGAGAATCTCGGTGGCAATGAATGGATGTGCTGTCTCCTTGCATCCCGTGTCAGCCGTCCGCATTCCGCCGAGCTGCCTCGATCGTGCTCTTCTCCCAAACGCTTCTTCCCAGACCCTTCCGCGCCGAGGCTCCCCGCTTCCCTCGCCGGAGAACGCATACCGTACGGCTGCGGCCGTCGATTGACTCCCCCCAATCGACACGAAAATGGCAGAATTCGGGCTGGAGTGACCGCCCCACCTCCCGGCCCGCGAGTTGAAGCAGCGGCGCATTCTGCATTCTGTGCTTCCATTGTGGCATCAACCTCTTAGCGAAGTCTTGGATTAAGCCGTTGTGAGACATGATGAATCGTGCACGTCGGATGGCGAGGAGCGTTGACGGCTGGTGCAGGGCACATGAGACGGTATTTATTGCAGGAGCCTGGTATAAGCTAAATCCTTGTTGGTGGCGAGGGTGAATGGCGCGCAGGATTTGAGAGGGCAGTTTGACGACAATGGGCCCGAGTTGAATCTGAAGTCGTGTTGTGAATAAGCAGCCGCGAAACATGGGAACAACAAGTAGGGTGCGGCAGTGGCAGCGACCGCCTTGTGTGTAGACACTTGTGCACTTCTGACGGTCACTCTCAGGCCGAATTCTGCCCCAAAGTTCAACTTACTATAAATACCCTAGCTTTTGGTTGAACAGAGTCTCGAGCCGCGGGGCGTTTGGCGACAATGTTCCCTCCCATGGGCCATTCCTGGCTTCAATTGACCCAGAGTGAACGATGCAGTGTGCGGCAACCTCCATTCCCACCCACCGGACAACTTATGAACAAGTCTCTTACCTGGCGGCGTACGAAATGACTGGGATTGGGCCTGGGATTGGGCCTGTCGAACTTCTACTACAGCCGGTCCGTCGTCTGCCTGCCGACGGTTGACCCAGGGTGACCTGTCCGAGGTGAGACTGGCCAAGCACGCCGGCATTCTTTACCATACGCAATCGTCCAAGCATCGGATGAGTGGCTTCCTGTCTCCCGACCTCAGCCGAAGTCCCATTACGGACAAGTGGCAAATCCGCGAAACAGGCATGACAGAGGCACCCAGCAACAGGCCGGCGCATCGCCCACACCCATAGTACTTCAGACATTCGGGCACTTCTTTCAGTGTCATCCAGGGGCCAAAAATTTCCTTTGAGCTGGCAACAGCAATTCTGCAGCGCAGCAGCTGTTTGGCTGATTGTCGACAAGGTGCCCGCGCTTTCACATGAGCGTCGCACTTGCCCCGACGGCCACAAAGAGGGCTAATTATTGTACGCCAGCGCGATGCCACACCGATGAGCTGTCGCGAAGACAGTCAGCAAAGGTGATTGGAAAATTAGTGGCAAGAGGGTCTGTTGTATTTTTGCTGAAGATCTCCGTCGTGGTCTCTGTATGCGTGTGTGTATGCGTATGTATATCTCCCTCTCCTGTCCTTGTCTTTTTTTATCCCGTTTAAGCCTCCTATTTATATCCCTGGACCCCCCTATGTTAATATCCCCTTATTCGTACTGTATAGAGAGTGTCTAAAATAGAAGAGGCTGGCTAACCTCCCCTCGATCCCCGACCATGTCATATGTGTTTCCAGCTGCAGAAGCCTCTTTCATCCTATACAGCTTCTGTCCTACCAGCCCACATTGACCCTCCCTGCTTCTCTTGATGCTAGCTGTTCTTTCTAGAATACCTCGTTACTAGGATCTTCAAGGCACTCTTCTCGACATGAGCAAATTCATGACGTCAAACCCGTTTGTCAGAACTCTTCATTTTCACGCTGTACACTGAAGAGCAGTCATTCTGACAATCGGGGGAGCATACCACAGTCGGACAAGCTCGGCTGTGAGGTTGAAGTGCCAATCCATATGCGCAAAACTGTCGCGGTGTGCCGTCATGAATATCGGAAACATCTTAGCACAAGTCGGGACCAGGATATAGGGACGAATCGTATGTATACTCAAGTTGGGTTATGAGGCTTGATCCCAAAATTGCAATGAGCCCGCCTTCATTCATCCAGCTTTTAAGCGAGCCTAGGGTCTGCGGAAATTCAGGGAGGACGAGGAGACGGAAGCCGATTTGTCTCGGCCTAGTCGAGCATTATCAACAGCCGTGCCACGGGCCCAACAGTGACAGATACGATTACGGTTAGGCCAGAGCCACCGCCACGGTATCATATGTGCCGAGCAGTAATAACTGTCGAGGCGCTCTGGAGCACGTGGACGGTTGGCCTTCGGGGCAGGCCCGCCATTGCCGACCTCGACAGTACCTAGATAGGGAAGCCGGCGGCGCGCCGGCCGGCAAACCGAATTGCAATGGTATTTGTTACGGCTCGAGGTCATTAGGAGGCTGCGATGCATATTGTTAACTTACCACAACAGCAATAAGGCCCCGGCCGCTCGCTCAACCTGTTTTGTAAACAGCTCCGAGTGGATAGAAAGGCACAAATTGTAACTACGGCTAAAGAGGTAGAAATATACTATTTTTATTTCCTTTCCCCCCCGTGACCTCACGAGCTCGTCTTGCCGTACCAGCCCTCCAAGCAGCGGCATTTCGGTCGGTCGGCCGGCCTGACGGCCGACCGTGGAGAAGGGTGGATACTGTAAGTTACTGCTTGTTCGGTGACTGCTTGACTGTTGGCCAGA
>KQ030881.1:0-16790 GCA_000956045.1 Hirsutella minnesotensis 3608
GAGGTTCGATTCGTGGAATTCGATGAGAGCAAGTATGTGGACAAAGAAATCGGCCAAGAATCACAATCGCAGTATGCCGATGAGAAGGAAGAGAAAAAGGAGCAAGGGGAGCTCACTGATGATGACTCTGATGCCGAAGATTCGGTCAGGGATAGGACTACGGACCAGGAAGCTACAGAAGCTGGGGAGGATGCCGGAGAAGCAGCGGATGGGAACCCGACCGACCAAGACACTGCAGATTCGGAGGAAGAGCTCCAAGGAGACACAATCATTGTCAATACAGGGGAGGCGGATATAACCTCTCCTGAAAGGAGTCTGCCGAAAACAAGATCCCAGAATCGACGAGAGGCCGTGGCACTCAAAAGAGCAGAGAAGCAGCGAGCAGAGCTGGAATGGCGGCAAAGAGAAGAACAGCGCATGGCAGAACGTCTGAAGAAGCGAGGGGAGAGTGGCAGGAAGGGAAGAGCCATGGTAGCAAGGACGCTTCTCCAGCCTAATACAGACCTGTACGACTTCGACCCGAAAAAGCTTACCTTCCGACAGGCGATGGAAGGCAGTGAGAAGGATCAATGGGTAGGAGCTATAGATGAGGAAGTTCAGAATCTCATTCGACGACAGACATTCTCGGAGGAAATCAACGAAGTTGACGTGCACGGAAAAGAAGTAGTTGATGCCAAGCTTGTGTTTGATCACAAGAAAGACAAAGAAGGGAAGATACTACGGTATAAAGCACGTCTAGTCGCGAGAGGGTTCACACAGAAACACGGGATCAATTACGAGGAAACCTTCGCACCCACGATCCGGCTCGATGCAATGAGGATCATTCTAGCTTTAGCGGCGAAGAAAGGCTGGAAGGTACACCAGATGGATGCTGTGGCTGCGTTCCTTGCAGCAGACCTAAAGGAAAGGATCTTCATGAAAGTGCCAACTGAGCTCCAGCAATATTTCGGGAAATACGTTCAGATCCTGAAGAGTTTGTACGGATTGAAGCAAGCTGCAAGGATGTGGTATTTGCTAATATCAGAATATCTCAAGGAGATTGGTTTCTCACCGATGACAGTGGATCCGACAATATTCAGACATACAGAGTCGGGGGTAATCATCGGCGTGCACGTGGATGACTTTATGATTACAGGGGGGGACGAGGTTGCCATTGAACGGGTCAAGGAAAAGCTGAAGGGAAGATTTGAGATGAAAGACCTCGGAGAAGCAGAGAACATTCTCGGAATTCGGATTCAAAGGCACAAAGGAAAGCTGATGATTGACCAATCACAATTTGCGAAGGAAATCGTGGCAGAATTTCTCTACGACGACTCAATGAAGCACTCAACCCCCATGGAACCTGGAGCTATACGGAAGCTCGTTGAGGAACCGGGACGGCCTCTGAACCATGACGAATGGTTGAAATACGTGGAATTGCTCGGAAAGCTGATTTGGCTATGCAATACGAGGTTCGACATTATATTCGCAGTTAACAGAATGGCATCTTTCACGGTAGAGGCATGCTGGAACCACTGGAAGGCTTTGCTACGAATATTGGGTTATGTCAGCAGGACTATTCACCACGGTATCACATATGGCGGAAATAATGAGCACGCACAAGGAGTCGAAGGCAGCGATATCGACTACTATGCCATTGATCACAACATCGAAGGGCACGTCGGCTCTGCAGGCCTACAAGATGGGGAAGCGTTCTCTGATACCGACTACGCTACTGATCCAAGGGACCGGAAGAGTATCCTGGGGTTCGTCTTTATGGTCTACGGAGGCGCCGTCATGACGTATAGCAAGAAGATGAAATCAGTGGCAAGATCTACGACAGAAGCAGAGTATGTTGGGATGGGGGAGGCCACAAAAGCTGCCCTCTGGGGACGTCGACTACTTGCAGAACTGGAAGGAAAGGGGGAGCAAACAGTGCCACTACTGCTTGGAGATAATAAGGGAGCTGTACAGCTGACCCGAGGAGTATCGAACACGTCGAAAGTCAAGCATGTTGATATAGCATTTCATCACATCGTTGATGAGGTCAAGGAAGGGAGAATCCAAGTGTACTGGGTTCCAGGGGAGAATATGCTAGCAGATGGGATGACCAAGCCTCTGCCTAGGGATGCTTTCGAGAGGAACAGGAGGAGGATTGGAATTGGACCCATACGCTATTAATAGCGTTGCCATTGTATTAGTTGAAGTCTGACAGCTCTAGGGGAGTGTTGAGACATGGGCCAAGACATGTTTAGGCAGCACTTACAAGTGGTGAGTCACTGGATAGTGGCACGGACGTGCCACTATGTATATATGTACGTTGAGAGCTGTCAGACAGAATAGAATAGAAGCAAGTTCAATCGCAACACTCCTCCCTTTATACCCTCTCGGTGCCTCCTTCCTTCGTCGACAAGCGTTGGTGGAGTCTGCATGCAACCTGACCGGAAGCTGCATCCAATCCCGCGTGGTCGTGCCCCTCCCACATGCGTTTACCTACCAGTCCTGTTCCCTCTCGTCACATGACTTTACTCACCCATTCCCTCCGCTACGCTCTGGGTGTTTACCTCAGTCGGTTCCAGGTTCCTGGTGCCGCCCTATTACCAAACATACTAGACTCGGAACCACTGCGTGGTCCTCGTCTCCCTCCCTGCGGTCGGGCAATAGGGCGGCCAATCCGCTCGTTCCTCTCGCGGACTATCTGTTGGGACTGGTTTGGAGTCTGTGGGATTTTTTGTTGATTTGTTATTCCTGTGTTTGTTTGAGTTGGTTCCGAGGGTGGTTCCGTGGCAGGTTGGGTGCGAGGTGAGGGGCAGAGCCGTGGGGTGTAGGGGCTACGTAGGTTGGGTGTTGTAGTGTAGGTACGTATCCCCTTTGTGTCTTCGGCTCTGCCCGCTACAGTCTGTTCTTGTCCGTGTTGTGGTCTACAGTCGGGCTCACTCCCGTTCACCCTTCCCCCTACGCTCGGCGACCCTCGCTCGGTCTGTTAGGACTGTTGTGGCTATCGCTCCCTACGGTCGCTCTTCACATGGCCCTTCGCTTACGCTGCGGGATGCACCCTGCGGGTGGCTGGACATAACGTTACCATCCCTCCGGGGGTGTTGGAGCTGTCTCTTGAGTATCTACACCTTGTAAACGCATTGGCCTTCACTTCCTCTTGTGTCTCCGGTTGGTAGCCCTTTCATCTTTACACTCTCATGTATCACATCTGTAGCCAGGGATTGTGAGGGTCAAAGTTGGGACGTAGGCAAAGGCAGTATCTCATAGTCATAGGCATACCCTCTGTCATCATTTCCCGTTGGTAAAGTCTACAAGATCACATTCTTCATTGGAGTCCCATTCTACGTTGACTGTCAAGTGGCACCTGCAAGTGTGGGTAGGTGAGGCCATCTCCAGTTCTGTTTTAGGCAAGTGGGGTCGTCTGCAGTGGGTGAGGGGTGGTATCACGGGGCAGGGTCTGGCCGGTCTACACCTCTTCCTTCCTCTCCGTTCCCCAGTCGAGTTTTGTCACATAGAGCTCTGCAGAGACGGACCAAAAAAAAAACATACAGCAGCCGGTGTTCGCTGGTCGTCACCGACCCAACTACTAATCTGCCCCTTGCCAGTTTGACTAACGGAGAGCGGACGGGATCCGGTACTTTCTAGCAGGTATGGCCGTATGTGCTGCTACAGTGGGAAACTGCAATTCATATCGCTACTCGCTCGAGGCCATTAGGAAAGACTCCACACTGGCCAAGCCGCCAGCACTACCCTGTACAAACCTACATTCCTCCCAGAATCGAGGAAAAAGCTGCCACCGCAGCCCGCTCCACAGACCATTATGGTTCAGTATACGACATCGCCTGCACAACCCGCTGACGGGTAACAGAGTAGATCGTGAGCGCCTTTGAGCTGATGCCATGTTAGATAGTGTCCTTATTTACGTAGTCTCACGTAGCAAATTAGCCACTAGCCTAACACGTCCTGTGCCCCGCTAGGGGACCTGAGTGGCCTGAGGCCACTGGACGGAAAATACACATACACATATAGGGGATTTAATCTGGCCCCCGCCTGCCCACGAAGTGCCGCTCACAGTTGCCCGGCTCAGCGCATTGGCCGGCGCCGATTCCAGCACTGACGGCGCTGGGCAGCAACATTGAAACGCCGCAGCAGCAGTCGGAGGCAGTGTCAAGTCGGGGCGCAGACGGAAACATGAAGCGCCCCGATCCTCCATTTGCAATCATCAACACCATCACCAAGGAGGCCTTTGCTGGGAGCACCGGTGCATCCTGATCGACCCGAAATCATTCTTGTTCACGAATTAGCTTTTCCCATTGTTCGCACCTTGCGCCGCCCCGCACGCCAACCAACAACGCTCACCACAACAAGCCAGCCGTCGCAACCGGTCCCGTTGGCGCCCTCTCGAGGAGCCACCCCCGCCCCCCTCGCCCATAAACGTGCTTCGGTCGCATGCGCTCCTGAATGCGCAGAGTGCATCCTGCACGATTCACATGGAAAGATGGCATCAGTCATGAACTCGCCAGCGGCGACTCGGCCCGCTGCCGGCAGTGATGGAGGCCGCAAAGCCCGGCCGAACATTGACGCTCTCGGCATCGACCTGGCTGCACCCCGTCAGCCGCCAGCCCTTGTCGCTGGACGGAAAATACACACACACACACACACACACACACACAGAATCGAGGAAACCCACCGGTTGGCAGCCACCTGTGTGAGGAATACCTTTCCAGGTAATTACAAGAGAGATATGCCATAGATGCCATGACGTGACCGCCCAGCCAGGCAGGCGTGAAGATGAAATGACGATGGCCTCAACCCGTACTTACTCTTTCGGTCTGCACACTGCAGGTGGCACTGCAACCGAGAAGGAGTTGCACAGATACGTTCAACTGTACCCTACAACGGGTCTCAACAAATGCCTTGCCTCAATTAGCCCGTCGGCTGCACCACCGTGTGCTGTGTATCTCGGGATCGTAGTCAAAAGCCATATCACAACCTGTGATACGTGGGGGAGCAACGAACCATTCTCAATTGTATCCAA
Organism: Hirsutella minnesotensis 3608; assembly: GCA_000956045.1. NCBI lineage: Eukaryota > Fungi > Ascomycota > Sordariomycetes > Hypocreales > Ophiocordycipitaceae > Hirsutella > Hirsutella minnesotensis. The sequence goes on from KQ030881.1 coordinate 5,015, forward strand.
CATACGACTCCGTCTCTTTGAAGGGACGCGAAAAGTCCCAGACTAGCCAGAACGCGGGCTTTCAGAACATGCTTCTTCAGCAGTCCCTCTACGCCGTGAATGAATGAAAGCGAACCTTTTCAGGTTGTCGGAAGGTGGGCGAACCCTGAGTTCTTATATCTCTCGACTACTCCTCCCGTCGTGACGCGCTGGTGTGGATCCTCCCCACCATCCTAGCTGTAGTGGTTGCATGAGTAGAGCTCTGCATCTGTCCCCTCCACTTCTTCCATTCGTTCCCGGTTTAGTACCATTACTCCTCCATCCCCTCGGACTAATTTATCTCCCGTTACCTCCGCTACGCTCTGGTCGTTTACCTCAGTCGGTTCCAGGTTCCTGGTGCCGCCCTATTACCAAACATACTAGACTCGGAACCACTGCGTGGTCCTCGTCCCCCTCCCTCCGGTCGGGATAAGGCGTCACGGATCCGCTCGTTCCTCTCGCGGACTATCTTTTGCGATTGTTTTGGTAGCCGGGGCATTTTTGGGGGATTTGTTATTCGTGTTTTTGTTTGAGTTGGTTCCGTCGATGGTTCCGTGGGCAATTTGGGTGGGGAGTGAGGGGCAGTACTGTTCGGTGGTGGTTTTACGTGGGCGTGGTCTACTGGGTTGGGTGTACGCAGGTGAGTACGCATCTCTCTACACTCTCTTACACTACTCTGTACCCTTTACAGCTACAGTCCACTCTTGTTCAGTTTACATCCTTGCGGTCTACTGCTTTACTCTTCACAGTCTACTCTATTCTTGTACATTCAATGTGTTGTGTTTGCAGCGTGACGTTCGCCTTCGGCTCCCTGCCCTTCACGGTTCGACCTTCGGCCTCACCGCACCCCTTCGGGGTAGGTTTCGTAGTCATAGCCATCTTTTTAAGATTAGAGTTGGGAGTGCTCACATTCCGATCTGGAGTATCTACGGTTTTATGAATCATCAATAACAGCACTTTGATCACAAGACAAGGACGTGTTCGCTTCAAAATCCATCTTCCAGTAAATCGACCAATGGTCTGATAATATCACCCATCCATTCGCCTAACCGACTGTGGTTCAATACGCACTAAAGGCACAACATACAACGAGAACGCTGCCAAGCGAAGCCACTATCCCGCCAAGAAACCTTGATGTTACGAGAAGTGTTGGGTGCATCGAACATGCCGAACAATGACAACCCCCGAGTCTCTCAAACATTCTGCAAACTCTCTATCCCGCCGCAGCGTCTCCCTTGCTCCGCTACAGACCCAGGCAACTGGACCGCTGAGAAAGACGCTTTGCTGACCGGCGCAGCTACACGGAGCAATGCCCCGTTCACGAATCTCATCACACTCCTGGGTAGAAGGATGCCATGAGCAACACAAACTCCCCACCGGACGCTGATTGCAGAAGGGACAAGAATCCACCGTCGAGATATCCGTCATCCGAAACGCGTCCTCACGCCGCAGCGACTGTCGTCTCGTCCGGGACTCAAAAGGATAGGGTTGTGGCTCCACAACTTCCAACAGCTCCTCGTCATCGCTATTCTCTTCCCCTTCCCTGCTCGGGCTTGCCATCACATACCGGCGGATGTTGCGCTCCTGTTCCCTCTTCGGGGATGATCGTACACTCTCTCCCCTTAACGCCTTGCTCCGGAAATACGTCCTGCGTCGCTGCTCCGCTGCAATTAGTCGAGGCCACTCCCTCAATGTCCCTTGATCCAGGAAACCTCTCGGCCTGCAGTGTGAAGGATATGTGCACACGCACCTGATTGCGAGTCATTGAACCTCTGCTTCCAACCTCGTTCCGACATCCACCTTGCGTCTTCACTACCGAACGATCTCCATCGTCACCTCGATCCATCTCTCCGGCACGACTGCCAAAAGAACTCCAAAAAGGAACCACTCGTTCTCAAATACGTCCAAGCAAGATGCTTTATTCTTCTCCTCGCCTTCCGCTCAGGTCCGTCTCATTCGGCAGTCGCAGCCTGCCTAATCCCAGATATCGACTCCTCTCTAACGTGATTCCCACTAAAAAGTGTCGAGTGCTCCCATGTCCTCCTTTCAAGAATGAAAGTTGAGAGTCGAGGGCCTTCCCTCTCTTTATACCTGTCTCTCGACGGGGTGTCTCCACCCACGCTTGTCGCTGTTGATGTGGGGGCCCCACCTCCCGTTCCGTCTCCCCACTCCAATCCCGCATTGTCCTCTGTCCAATCTGCGTTTACCACCACTTCCCTACCCTCTTGTTCGGGAAAGTGTATCTCCCGTTACCTTCTCTTCGCTCCGGTCGTTTACGTCAGCTGGTTCCAGGTGCCTGGTTCCGCCTTATAACCAAACATACTAGACTCGGAACCACTGCGTGGTCCTCGTCTCCCTCGCTCTGCTCGGGTATATAGGCGGCCAATCCGCTCCTCTCGTCGCGGACTATCTTTTGCGATTGAGTTGGGGTCTCTACGATTTTATTTGGAATTGTTGTTGGGGTGGTTCCATGTTTTGGTTCCAAAGTTGGTTCCGTGTCGGATTTGGGTGAGGAGTGGAGGGGTCGTCTGTAGGAGTAGGTGGTCTACGTGGGTTATTGGGAGGTACGTATCCCTTTCAGTCCCTTTACACTCTCTTACTCTGCACAGTCTTACAGTCTACTACTACAGGTGAACATTCATCATTGCACTTCCACTTCAGTCCCATTCAATTCACTCGCTCGTCTATACTCGCTCGGTCAGTATCAAGCACCTCTGTTGGCTATCGGTCGCTAGGCTCCCTCTTCGCAGCTCCTTCGTCGCTGCACCCTGCGGGTGGCTGAACATAGTCATTACCATCCCTCCGGGGGTTAGTAGCTGTCTCTACGAATATCTACAGCTTGTAAACGGATGTGACTCGGTCGGTAGCCAGGGAAGAAGATAACAGCCAAGGAAGAGTAAATAGTTAAGCGAAGTGAGGATATCAATTCATCATAAAGGATTTCACTATGGAGTATGGACGCAGGTTGACCCGCAATGAAGTCACCGTGAAGTCCCAATATGGTATGTACTCCTCAACGCCGATGCTCGTACATGAAAGCCAAACGCATCATGAAAGCAAAACAAGGCCATACTAAACTACAAAGGCAGCGTCATACTAGAAGTCGATGCCGCGAACTCCCATAGCAAAGAGTATCCTCTTCCGCTTCTCTTCCAAGCCTCCCTGCGTAGATAGGCCAAGATCTGTCAATAGACGGTTCGCATCTCTCGCTATACGATAAGTTAGCCAGACCCGGGTCTACAGAACAAAAGGGCCGGACCCTCGGACCGTTAATGAACACAACACTCACTCTGGAAAGCCAGTGCCTCGGCCACAGTCGCGGGACAGCCCACTGCCGGCTCGCCGTTCGTCGAACTAAGTAAAGGAACCAGCCGCGCATCTCTACTCCTGGCTGCACTGTTCTCGATCCTCACAACTGCGTTGGCGTCCCTGCCAATGCAAACCGGTCAGTGTAAGAAACGACCACAGACTCTCAGAAGACGGTATAGACTCACGATGCATCCATGCGACGGCTCATGCCGTGCAGCATACCACGTATTTCCCGGAGAAGAGCCTCCATTCGGTCCATTCGATCGACCAAATGAGCGCCGCCATCTACTGCCGGCAGATTCCCACACCGTTCCAACTGCTCCGCAACACTCCGTAGACTCTCTGCAGCCAAAGGAAAATCAGGCTGTGGTCGTTGGCGCTCAGCATTCATGGTAGAATGATAGAGTATCGATCCTAAATCGATGGCGATGACTGCGTGCTTCCAAAAGCAAGGTGCGCCTGTCCCAAGAACGTGTCGGTCGTGTCGGCCAAGCAACACAAAAGAGGCGCGTGGTCACCTGACTATGCTTCCGTAAGCAAGCCCCCCAGGTCTGTGGGGACGCACACACTCCCGTGATGGGGATACCTACCCTGAATCAAATCTTTTCCCTGTGAAAAGGTGATGCAATCCGTCACTCTCGTGACAAATGTCATTTTACAAAGTCCAAGTCTGTTGGATGGTCGCCTTGCTCCTCTCACTTCCCAAGTATGCCTTGCGGCCCCAAGGGCTCTTATATCCTTTCCTCTGCGGCCACGCGCACGAGTGGGGATCCATGCATCTCTCTGGTGTGTCTGCATGGGGTGCAGGGCGTTGCCTGCAGACCAACCATCTCTCCTCCGTCAGCCGGTTGTTACGTACCATTGTCCTTGCCTCTCGCCGGATCAATCTACCACGACCTCCCTCCATGTTACGCTCGGTATAAGGGGGAACGGATCCGCTCCTCTCGTCGCGGACTATCTGATGGATTTGAGTTGGTAGCCAGGGGATTTTATTTGGAATTGCTATTCCTGTTTTTGTTGGATGTGGTTCCGAGGGTGGTGCCGTGGCAGTTTGGGTGGTGCGTGAGGGGCAGTTGTGCGTAGTGTACAGTGTAAGGTTAGGCTGGGAGTGGTCTACGTTGTCTGTGCGGGCTACGTATCCCTTCCACTCTCTCATCGTCTTACGGTCTACGGAGTACCATGGTATTCCACCTTACCGTCTACTCTTTTACTCTACGGTTGTGTTGGTCCCTTGGCTCGTCTAGACTCGCTCTGTCAATCCGACACATCTCTTTGTGGCTATCGCTCCTTTCAGTCGCTCTTCGCATCTCGCTACGCTCAATGCACCCTGCGGGTGGCTGTTCGTAGTCATGACCATCCCTGCGGGGCTCAGTAGCCGTCTCTTGCAGCATCTACATCTTGTGAACGTGTTGGCTTTAGCTATCCTTTGTCTGCACCCTGTTGTCACTACGTTTTTTTCCCTTGATACATCATCAGGCAAACAGCCTCATGATCATAATCACATCATGATACGTCTAGCCCCTCCCGCTTCATCTCTTCCAGTCACTATCTTGTGGTTCCATCGAAGCCTTAACCTATCCTGCAGAAATCGCCTCACTCTGCACGAAAGACTTTTACTGCGATCCACCCCCGTACGTCCATCGAGACCGCTTGCATATCGCGCGGTGCCGTAAGATCCCTTTATGCGACATTCTCACACTAATACCTGTAGTCGGAGCAGATGACTCTGTAAAATCTGGTGCAGCAGTCCATCACCAAGTTGCGCCCTGTCCGGTCGTAGAATGTCCTTGATGTATTCTGGTAGCGTCTCACGATGATAGATAGCACAGCACATGAACGGGACCATGTAACCCAAGTCCAAGAGCGCGGAATCGTGACGTTCCTGAGTTGCCAATCGCTGAAGTGCCCGACAATGGGCAAAGGTGAGGCCGGCTATCGTCCAATCCAGTCTGATGAAGAGACGATAGAGGAACCCTTGTTGCTCGTTGAGCCAGATGCAAGCCCCCCAGAAGGTGAATCTGCTACTCTGCAGACACGCAGCGAGCCTCGATCGAGTGGTCTCCTTGAACAGGTAAGACCGTGACGGCCACTCCATGTAGCACCAATGGCGACACCATCTCTGCTCCCGCAAAGGCTCACAAGCCAGGTGTCCACAACAAGTGGGACGAGGACTGGGGAAATCCTTGTGGGCTCGATCAGCCTCCAGACTGCCATAAGGGCCAGAGACGTTCTCCGGAACCCTTTCTACGGGCTCGCTTCTCGCTGCTGAGAGAGGCTCCCATTCCAAGAAATCCATTAAGCAACCAATCGCTGGAGGTTGAGTCGATTTCATCCCAAAGTACGACCACCGTGTAGCCGTGCCGATGGCAACTCCGTCTCCAAGCCAGACCCCTTCCTCAAGTTCGTTGTGAGTGCTGCGTTGCCCGCGCACGTATCGGGACCGTGATGTCTTCACCTCAAGACGCCACTCGTCTCGCATCCAATCTTCATTCCTCAAATGGTCAGGGTCAACCCTTCTTGGGTTTGGTCGAGGGGAGAGTCCCCCTCTTTATACTCTGCTAGAGTAGGGAGGTACGTACTCTCGTCCTCCCCATACTGACTTGTGTCGCGGACCCTGGTGGCTTCTGCCTGCCGTGTCTGCGCTACAGCCTTCGACCTCCCGTCTCATTGGCTTTACTACCCCTTTCATTCCCGCCAGTCATTTTCAGGTACGTACCCATCCCCTCCTCTTTGTTCCGGGTGTTTATCCGCTGGAGTCGTCACGTGGCGGTGCCTGGTTCCTGGTTCCCCCTTATAACCAAACATACTAGACTCGGCACCGCTGCGCTTGGCCTCGTCCCCTCCCTGCGGTCGGGTATAAGGGGGAAGGAATCCGCTCCTCTCGTCGCGGACTATCTGATGGAGTTGAGTTGGTAGCCAGGGGATTTTATTTGGATTTGTTATCCGTGTTTTTGTCGATTGTGGTTCCGAGGGTGGTTCCGTGGCGGTTTGGGTGAGGGGCAGTGTGCAGTGTTGGATGACTGGTGGTCTACGTGTGTCTGTGGGAGGTACGTATCTCTTCCACTCTACTCCTCTACAGTCTACTCTTTCTACGCCGTCTATTCTTGTACTCTACAGTGTTACGGTCTGCAGTCTACAATCTACTCTACTCCTCCGTGTGTTCAATCTGTTGTCACTGGGAGGTTGACGCTCACCCTGTTCGCTGCCCTTCACGGTTCGACCTCCGGCCTCACCGCACCCCTTCGGGGTAGTTTCCGTAGTCTGTACCATCTTTTGGGTTACTTCACTTGGAGTATCTACATCACTCATCTAGGTGGCCTTCACTTGGACAATTGTGTGTACGGTTGGTAGCCCTTGGATTTTACTTCTACGCTCTCGTATATATCATCTGTAGTCGGGCGGTATCAAACTATCAACTTGGAGTGGGCAAATGGTATCTCATACTCGTGGTCCTGCACTCCTCCATTTATCCTCGATCCATTGTCTGTACAATATCACTTCCATGCCTCTATCCATCTTCTACATAATTACCAAGTAACATCTACCATGTGGGGGCTGTTGAGGCCATCGTCAAGTCTGTTTTAGGCAAGTGAGTCTGAATGCAGTGGGTGTGGACAGTGTACCTGATCCAGCTGTCCCTCTCCTAACCCCAAGTGCTCCGTCATGTTGTCACAATTGATTCTTGTCAGGGCCAATCTCAGCCTCCTTCTTGGCTTGCCTGCCTCTCTTTATGGCTTCCGCCTGGTGTGCCGGTAGGGGGATGTGTCTACTCGACCACTCTTCACGTTGTGCAACTATCACTGCTCATCGCTTCCTCTCGCTCGCAATCGCTGCTGGATGCAAGTATGGTTGAGAGTGCTGCTCTTCCTGGCACAAATCTGGTTCGAAGGCCTACATGTCTTCGCATTTGAGTTCCTCTCGTCACTCACCTGAGTCACCTCTGTACAAACCTTTACATTTGAACTCCTCTCGTCACACCTTCACGGTTCTTGGGGACAGCAGGCGCATGTCCAATCGACCCCTTAAGCCAAGGGCGTCTCATGAGCCCCAGCAAAATGATCCAGTCCACTTCGGAAGCTAAGCGGGAACGTAGCCCGTCTAGGGCGCAGTGGGAGTACAAGCGAACCACTCGTCACCTCTTTCCTCAAAAGATGCTTCCAGCGAGCCGCAGGCGAGGACAACGAAGCGCTTGCGCGCAGTGTGAGCTTCGCTCATCTGTGCCCCCGGCAGGGGATTGATCCCTTCACTTCCGAGTCAAGGCCGGCACTCCTCCGTGCCTATTCATGTCAGGGTCTCTCGACCATCTTCTCCTCTACTGTGGCCAGTCAGTCAACTTCCTCCGTCTCATCGTGTCCTATCACTTTATTACTCAGTCGCCCTGCTCCTGTTTGAGGGATCTCACCTGATTCCATCTCATGCACCTTCCAGTGCGTGTAGAAAGTCGACCTTTCAGGTCTTTTGAAGTGGGCGAAGCCCAGTGCTCCTAATAGTGTAAACAGTCAGTCTGGATGCCTCAAACTGCTCATTTAGTCCGTCCGGCTTGGCCAGACCAAACTGGCAGTCCGTCTGGCTTGGCCAGACTAAACTGGCAGTCTGTCTGAGATACGCAGACTGAACTATTGGTCCGTCCGTCACCGTCAGACCAAACTATAGTGCAAACTGTGGTCTGGACTATTAGTCTAAATATAAAAGAGCGTGGTTCCCGGTGCCGCCTATATACCAAACATACTAGACTCGGAACCACTGCGTGGTCCTCGTCTCCCTCCCTGCGGTCGGGTATATAGGCGGCCAATCCGCTCGTTCCTCTCGCGGACTATCTTTTGCGATTGTTTTGGGGTCTCTAGGATTTAAATTGGATTTACTGTTGGGGTGGTTCCACGATTTGGTGCCGTGAGTTGGTTCCGGTCTGAAATGGGTGAGGGTATGGGTGAGGGGCATGTGTGCAGTATGGTTTACATGAGTGTTGTGTGTGTCCGGGGGTAGTACGTATCTCTCTCAGTCTTTCACTCTTACACTTTACGGTCTACTCTTTTACGCTGTCTATTCCTGACTCTACCGTCCAAAATCTCCTGTCCTGGGTGAGGCTCACTCTCGTTCACGCGATTCCCTCGCTCGCTTCACTCGCTTGGTCAGTGTCAAGCACTTCTGTTGGCTATCGGTCGCGTTGCTCCCTCTTCGCAGCTCGTAAACTCGCAGCACCCTGCGGGTGGCTGATCATAGTTGTGGCCATCCCTCCGGGGGTCAGTAGCCGTCTCTTGCAGCATCTACATCTTGTAAACGATGGGGGGCCTTACTTGACTATCCGATCCCCACTCCAATTATTGTTTCTCCCCACGTTGCCTACTTTACTACTTCAACTACATGCATATCACGAAATCAAAGACCAAGACTCCATTCCCTACATGACAGCCAGTTGCATTCACACACTTGCCAGTTTGTTTTGCTCATCAAGCACATTCCAACTTCGCATCTCGGCCATGAAGAAACGCGGAAGGAGGAAGCAGCTCGAGGTTATAACGTCTTCTTTCACTAGTGCATCAATCCAACATGGAACTTGCTGCCTCAAGTCTTGCGCGCAGCAAGAAAGTGAGACGACAAAACAGTGTCCGTATGCTGACCGAGCGTTGGCAAAGAACGCCAGAGCTTCACCCAAAGAAGTCTCCATCCTGACGCAGTCTTCACGACTGAGCCCAGGTTCACCGAGGCCTGCTGCGAGTAATACGGCGTGATAAAACACGCCATCGCGCTCGTACTGTGACAGGGAATAGAGGAAAGGCCTTCTGCCCAGAATTCCCCTGATCCTCTCGAATATGTGTCCTTGTGGGACCGCAAAGGTCGTGGCCGAGTGGGCCATATACCACCGCTTGCACCACCGCTGGCTGCGGAAACGAGAACAAAGCGGGTGATCACAACACTGGCAGTCCCAATGCCATGGGCCGGGAAGTGGCGGACAGTCCGCACCAACTGTCTGAGAATAGAGTGGCGAGGCCATCCTGCCTACCACGCACGACGAAACAATAAACTCCTTTCCAGGCTCTGCCAGTGAGCTTCAGGATCGAGATGTCGATGCCGGAGACAACAGGAGGGAAAAGTACGTGACTCACCGCCCTGGGCTGCTCAAGAAACCGCCTGGGGAATCGTGCAGAGACACTCACGGTGCTCTCATATCACCACTCCTCGTAGTTTCCTCTCGGGAAAACGGTGATCCCGAGAATGGCGAACGCAGTCACCCGCTGTAATAACCTGGGTATTCACTCTGCGAACGGGACACAACTCGTATCCAGTCAAAGACTCTCCCTTCAATGCCACTTGAGATTGACGAGGGCCGGAAGCGTTGACACTAGACTTCGCTCGCTCTCAGCGTAATGCAGCCTGCCTTGCAAGAATCGTGCCGGGACCTGAAGTGTTGGCGGGAATCTCATTCCCTTTATACTCTGTATCCCTCCTCCTGTCGATCACACAAGTCTGGGTGGATCCTGCCCACCATCCTAGCCGTACTGGTTGCATGAGCTGGACTCTGCACCCAATCCCCTTCATTCACTCCGTTCCTTTTCGGTTTAGTACCAGTCCCCTTCCCTCTCGTCATGTGACTTTACTCTCCCATCCCCTCCACTTCGTTTCGGGTGTTTACCTCAGCTCCCTGTCACGTGCTGGTGCGTGGTTCCAGGTGCCGCCTATATACCAAACATACTAGACTCGGAACCACTGCGTGGTCCTCGTCTCCCTCCCTGCGGTCGGGCAATAGGGCGGCCAATCCGCTCGTTCCTCTCGCGGACTATCTGTTGGAGTTGAGTTGGGGATCGTGGGATTTTTGGTTGATTTACTGTTGGTGTTTTTGTTTGAGTTGGTTCCGTCGATGGTTCCGTGGCAGTTTGGGTGCGAGTATGGTGGGGTTGGGAGTGTGGGAGTGGTAGGTGTGGTCTGGGTAGGCAGAGTGGTAGGTGCTTGGGTGATACTGGGTGGTACGTACTGTTTGCTTTCTCCCACACTCTGCTCTACTTTACAGTCAACATTCTACATCTTACATGGATTCAATGTGGATTGCTCGGAGACGTGACGGTTCCCTCGCGGTGCTCGGTCCCTGCCCTTCACGCCCAAACCTCCGGCTTGGTCGCACCCCTTCGGGGTTTATTTCATAGTCATGACTCTCCCTCCGGGGGTGTTGGGGCTGTCAAGTCGAGGGGTTTCATCTTGTAAACGTGGCCTTCCCTGTGACACTCTAGTCTACTACTGTCTGCAGCTTGTGAATCCGTGTCTAACAGGAACAGAGAAAGTTCTTCTCTTCTTCTGGTCACACAGTCTGTCTGCCTTGCAACACCAAGTGCAACTACGGTGAGCGATTACGCAACAACAAAAGTCTATTCAAAATGACTCTTCACTCTACGTAAAATCCTCCGAAATCCTCTCAGGCCTGTCCATGTCCTTCAACGGCCAATAATCGATCCATGTCTCGGTAGGTACGAGATTCTACAAGGTCAAGATCTTCTCCCAGTGACCAGCCACACAGCGAAGTATCCAAGAGAAAGTCACACTGCTTACGCCAACTCCGATAGTCATACCACGGGATAAACTGCACGAAGCCGACCTCGAGGGGTAACGGCCAGCTGAGATCGAGCATGCCGTGAAAGAACTCCTCCGCAACCCATTGGCGGGCCCCTAGCTGAACCCCGTCGAACACGCCGGCTACAAACAGAACAAGCCATCGCTCCGACTCGGCATCGTCCACAAAGGCCGACACCTTGCAAGCCAGCCCGGGCAGCACCCTGATGCCAAAGGAACAAAGATGCTTGACGGTCTCTATCGAGTCGAAGTACACCCCAGCGACGGCCCAAAAGACACTCGCTCCTCGAGTCGGGATCCTCAACACGTCCCCACTACGAAAGTAGCAGGCAGGATCTGCTGGACCGCAGAAAATGTCCATCAAGAGCGGGTAGTTTGGCATCTCGCCATTCCCTCTTTCCTTCGGTGTTTCGCTCCGAGTCTCCAACTCCACACACTTCTCACAGTCGCACTGGCCTGACAGGAACTCCCAATCCGTGTCCTCTGACACCGGGGACGCGGTCGACAAGACTTCCCCTCTCGACTCAAAGTCTCGGTCGCCCTGTATCTTTGTCAAGGGCAGGTACTGCTCTGTCATCGCATCCATCTTCAACCAAAGGCTTATGAGTCCTCACTCATGCAAGATCTTCTCAATGGCCCAGTAGTCCCTCCTTCCGGAGCTATTCCTTGTGTCTGTCTCTCCGTCTCTCGTCGAGCGGTCTCCTGCTTCGCAGTCCGTCTCCAAGCGGTACCTAAAGTCCGTGTTCCGTCACGAATTCAACTCTCGTTGTATAAGAAAACCTTTATCGGTTGCAGAAGGACTCTCTCGTCCATCACAATCCTATCCGGGAGTTCTCCTTGTTGAGACATGGGCCAAGACATGTTTAGGCAGCACTTACAAGTGGTGAGT
>KQ030882.1:0-16552 GCA_000956045.1 Hirsutella minnesotensis 3608
CGTGGTACAGTATACGATATCGCGTGGGCGCCTGGAGCTGACCCCATGCGACACCCTCCCTGTGTGATCATATTGACAAGTACACGGGGCCGGTATTCCTGACCACCACAGATGGCAGGAAGATTGTCCCGATTCTCCCAGTAGACAGGGACTTCCTCGTCGGAGCCACGCTCTGCACTCGTACGCAGTTTCCCCTGATCGTATGCTACGCCATTACGGTTCACAAGTCGCAGAGCATCACCGAAGCCATGATCGTGACGGATCTGTCCTGCCGTGGCCTTCAGACCGGTTTGAGCTACGTCGCCGTCTCGCGTGTGAAAACGCTGCAGGGTCTGATGCTGGATGCCCCGTTTGACCGCAATCACCTGACTTATGCGTCGCCGCCGGAAGGAATTAAGATGAAAATGAGGGATCAGCAACTTCGCAAACGACAGGTTCTCACCCAGAATCCGTATAAGATAGGTCACGGGTCTACGTAACGCCACTTGATGCTACCCGCGATAAGAACGACACTTTCCAAGGCACAGATGAACGTATGATTGTAGATACTGTACTGATTGTTCGGTGACTGCTGGACTGATAGCCAGACTAACAGCCTTCGGCTGATTGTACGCCTTGCACCACAGCCCTATAGACCAAAGTGCAAGGTGTGGCGCAGTATTTTATATGTCTTGCTGTGTCGCTCCTTGGGCAGTCTGAGAGCTCTGCCGCATATATGTCCGGATGTCCTTTGGTGCTATGCCAGCGCTTGAGAGGTTCCCAATAGCTGACTGGTCAGTTGAGGAGAGGGCACGATGAGCTGGATGTGCTGTAATATGCAGACTGGGCCCATGGTTGTGGACTGACTTCTCCTCGCCTGGACGATGCCGGATATACCAGTAAGACTTATCAAGGCTCTCTTTCGCATTGATGGAAAACTGGCATCCAGTAATACGGGAGCTTGTAGACCGTTGCCGTTCAGTTAGCTTCTGGTCCTTGCTTGTATGAGCCCCAGGTCTGCCTCCACGATCGCAGGCAAATATGACTGTGCGTCTTCCGGATCGCGGGTCTCTCGTGGACTTGCCTGTCGCGAAGGCATAGCCTCTTGGAGCTGCCCAAGCATTAATTGAGGCAAGAAGAGACTCTCGCGAATCGAATTGGCCCTCAGGAGGAAGGCAATCGTCAGGGAATTCAGTAAGCCCCATATTGGCCTGCTGCGCGTACGAGGCACCTGATCGGTTGGGTCGCAAAGGCACGCCGGGCCTCGGGAGATGTGGTCATGAAATGCTTGCACATGCAATAAAAGAGTGTCAGGCGATCGGGTCCACGTGGTCCATATTTGGCATGCAGTCAATTGAGAGGAATTATCTTGAGGATTCATTGAGAGGAATTATCCTGAGGATTCCCCCCAACTTCCCCGTATTGCACACGGTCGTGCATCTCTTATACGCACATAAAATATGCTGACACCCTCACCGGAGGTGGGGAGGGTGTAATACAATCCGAGGGATGTATCTCTATGGCATTCCAGAGTTTCCCTCCTGAGTACCGTCGGCCCTGAAAACCACTCAACAACCGAGACCACCCTATAATACCTTTCGCTTACGATGGACAAGATAGCACCTCACAAAGTCTTGAAAGATATCACGAGTCCCTACTTCGTCAATTCTGAAGCTGGAATCAATGGCTCTGCTTGTCACGCGCATAAAGCCCTCATCGTGTCATCCTAAATTGGAGGGGAGGTCTCAATGCGCCAGTAGGAGCTACATAAGGACTGAGGATGACCACAAGCTTGCGAAAGGGAATCTTCAGAGATCAATCAATTGAATCATTGGCCCCCGTTCTTCACTCTCTGGTTAGTTGTGTGTGTGCGCCTTACACTGCTGTTGAAGATGACTACTGGCTGGATTGTGATGCTACTACTGAAGGAATCGTTTTCTCCCGTCGCGCCAGTTATCAGAATCGTGTGCACCAAAAGCATTCTCTTATCTCCCGTTTGTTAGAAAATTCAAGGATCGAGCCTTCGGGAGGGACTGTGATCGATATTTCAAAGACAGTTCGCAAGCGGATGCTTTGTCGGGAATTGGACGCATGCCTTACAAAATCCTTGCAAGAGCTTCGACATCTGAACGAATTGAAGGGAAGGATAGAGAGCAAGTCTTCGGGGGAAGACTTTGCTTTCCAGACATTCCAGAATTATCATGATCGAGGGTGGTAGGGTAGCAATCGCCCAAAACGGAGGCAGAGATTAAGGGAGATCCAGAGAGCCAGAAATTCATGCATTGTTTACCTTAGAGGCAGGGTTCAAAGCCACTACACTCCACTGCACATTTGGGAAAGTGTAGTGGATGGGCGACTGATACATGCATATGAACGCAGGGCATATCATCTGAATTCCCGCTACAAGGCAGGACAAGACATCACACAGTTCAAGCTTAGCCCACGAGCACAAATCACACACGACGAAGGTCAAGATAAGGAGAGACTCTGTCACACAAAGTACAGAGCTCCATATAGAATCAAATCCCCTCGAGGTCTAGATCACAAAGACCTCCAATCTATTACATAGACGCAACGAAAAGCTCTACGAGACGGATCCGAAGCAGCTGCATGACTCTCCTTCACACCCTTGGAGGCCTCTATCTTCATTACACGCAGCTATAAGAGCAGCAGGTTGCTTCTCTGAAAATAGGGAATACAAGAACGTCCAGTCCTCTGAGTCTCACCTATATTTACCTGCGTTGTGTGTGATAGATACGGCATTTTGGAGATGAGCAAACTCGCGGAAGTAGTCAACTTCATCAATTTAATTACTTATTACTTTCCCGATGGTTTTTTCCGACTCGCAGGTTGTGGCCGTTTTTGTGTCCTTTCCCGAGGTGTTCTAATGCTTCATGATGCACAACGTACACTATTTGGTAGAGACCATGACTGTGAAAGGTTGGCCCGGAGTTTCTTCAACAAGCAGGTGCCTTGGTATTGTCTATCTAAAGCTAAGGGGAAACAGAGAGAAGCTCGAGGCGTCACCTCGAGCCGGGGCTTAAATCCTGACGGAACCCGGTAAAACCGGGTCCACTATATCGGGCCCAGCCTGTGACAATGACGAAGATGATTGCATTTACGCAGGGCCCTAACATTACGAGGGGGTGCCGCAAGATGAGGGTAGAACAGCCCCTGGAGTTGACTGACGAGACCAAGAGGAGAGCCTGTCCATTCACAAATCGACCTCGCTGAGAAGCATCGAGAGGGCGAAACCGTGCAAGTGCCTAATAAAGATTGAGTAAGGCTTCCTCGCGAGCAGAACAAGGGATTGGCGAACTGCCAGTTTATTTAGGTACACCCAGGTCTCCCGGGAGTACTTCGCAAGAAGAGATGTCACCATATTTCTCAGTATTAGCCAGACGTTGTCTTCGCCCCCGCCTGCAAGCACGTACCCAGGACGTAAGATGAAAGACAACCGCGGCTGAGCATGGATGTTCCTCAGACTCGTATCTCATGTATGCAACGCACCTTCCTGGCTAAGACAATGAGGGATCCCGCATGGGTTTGAGGGCGATTACTGACGAATTCAGCTCTAGCCCATTTAAAAGCCACGCCGCCTCACAGTGATCCTTTGCTCGGGTCGCCTTTGAAGACCTATATAAAAGATCCTCGACGTACTGATCGAACCTCTGTCGCTTCCTAACGGGAAGAGTTTCGCGTTGGAGGAACACAGCATCGGTTTTTTACCATGAATAGCTCCAATGATCTTCATCAAATTCACCTAAGCCATGCTTTGTCAGGTTGGTATTCCCGAAATACTTCTAGAAGGCCTTCGGCTGAAAGCGCAGATGTCGTGCTATTCGATCCGACCGTTTCATTTTACGATGGCTTTTACTATCCGCAGGCAATTACAGATTCCCTTGAGCTGAATGATTTCGACCCCCCAACCGTACCGAACAGCCCTACACGATACGAAAATCCAGATTGGGCTTCCCAAGCAGGATCATTCCCACCTTTCGAGAGAAGTTGCGAAGGATACACACAAGAGTACGAAAGGCATGATGAGGGGACGAACAAGAGGAAAGCGGATGAAAAACCTCAACTCCCAACCTTAGAAGAAACCCCCCAAACCCCGATACTTCACGCCCCTCAGAATCCTGGCGACATACCTGGCTACAATTTCCAAAGCGAAGGCATCAGCAGAGCGGAAAGCAGAAGTAAGACAGCCGGAAACCGAAATGACGGTGCTCGGGAGCAAGACAATGGTTACAGCCTATGTTCAAGGCCCGGAAGTAGAGGCAAGGTGCGCAAGTGGAATAGATCCTTTGGAGGTCTTCGGAGATCGGCCAGAATTCGAGGAAGAGATAGTGCACGGATCGAAAAGGCTACTGGACGCCTTCGAGGACCTGGCAATTGAATGTTTTTATTACCTCATCGAGGTAATCTAGATGGAATGCAATGGTAAACCCGCCGACTGAACAGGAAGGACAGGAAGCTTGTTACGCGAGAGAGCATATAGGTAATCTGCAGTCTCATGAGTATCATATCATGTTGCATGAACCAAATAAAGCGAGCTTTGGTCTGGTCACAAACTAAATCATGCTTGCGGGACAGAGTTTATTACTGTCGCACCTTTCCAATTCAGAGTATGCAACCCAAGTGGACAGAGAAAGTCACTACTCTTCGAGACACAGGAGCTCGCTCGTTGTCTTCACAACTGATCAAGTATCAGGGCCAGCAGCACAATAGAAGAGCCGAGATAGATCGTGCCGTGAGCAAGTCGAAGTACTTCGACAACGTGGGGCTTAGCAAGTCTTGTTGAGTCTAGTAGCAAGACCAGGGGGACCAACGTTGGAGCTAGCTATGTAGTAGCGAATTAAGGCAAAAAAAAGACGTCAAAATCACGAGTCAGGTAAAATCGCATAGTGTTGCTCGCAACATATATCCAAGGGACGGGGACTGAGCAGCACCAGAGTCTCAATGACGACAGACAAGATGGTTCATATAACCCTAGATCCGCCGCTTATCGAGTGTCACGAAGAGATCGGATGGGCAAAAGGGACGAAATTGGAAGAAAAGCCAACCAGTCAAATTCAGTCTCATATGCATGAAGAACTCATCTGCCGATCACAAGATTTGCACCATTCATTCCAAGAGTTGTTCTAAACTTTCGGTAATCTAATTCGACTGAGCAGCCTCCTTAAGAAGGAAGGGTCGCTGTCAGAGGATTGCAATTTACGAACACTCTTTTTCAACTTGCGATCTCATCAGACAGCATGGATGATTTGTATAGACGTAAGTTTCTGCATAGGGATGTCGACCGCCTTCCATTCTGTCACGGACCCGAGGCGCTTAACTGATGAATGGCTGGCACCATTCAATACGATATAGTTAAGCGTCTGTACTCATCGTGAGCGAAGCCATCTATTCCTTGATCCAGGTGCCCTTGGGAAAGGGTAGAGGTTGGTATTAGAAGGCCAAGGGATGCAGGATTTGACTACTATTACATTGATATTAGTAGCAGCGGCTACCTTATACGTCGTCTTCTTTCTTTATTTTGACTGGTTCAGGTCAAAAAATCATCTTCCGCCCTTACGATTGCAGCTTTGGACCGCCTTTCACCTCCCCTTCCATCTGACGCTGAATATCTTCAGCCAGTGGTTTACGCAGCCAATTCTGTGGTCAAGAATAACAGAAATCAAGTCGTGAGCAAGATCTCATATCACTGAATCTAGAACACCGCTTCAATCTAGTGGTGAGATTCACCTATTACCACGACACGGAAAGTAAGAAGAGTCGGCTGACAAACTTCAAATAAGTTTACCTGTGCTTATATCGCTGCGGTTTGTACAATTGCCCTTATAGTGCTCTCAAACTCCTTATTGGACGCCCCGTAAAGCAACTCTGGCCGTTGATATGTCTTACAGCTATTATTGCGATAGCCTTCACTTTGATCCTTTACGCATGATGAGACACTGCCATGTGGTATGTCGAGGCTAAAAAGGCTGCTCATCGTTTTGACGGGACAGTGTTGTATGACCCGAATAAGGACGGGCTCGTACTCGAAGCATCGCGTCGAAGAAGAGTACCCATGGCTGGAAGCCTCCGGTCACCAATAGTGCAAGCGAAGCGAATTTGGGCACAGTTGTTGCTCTTCCCGAGGAAAGCATGACGCGTACGCCATCTGCGCCTGCGAAGCTAGGATCCTGCCTGTGCTGCTTACACTCGGATTTTGTTTCCTTGAGGGAAAGGCAGTTCTGCAGTCAATGGTTCTTTTTGCGATGGACGGCGAAGCTTTCTGCCATGCCCGTGGATATGGTACATGAGCTGCGAGTGCGAGTTCGGGAAAGGTACTTTCACTTTCAACCAGTCGTCTGGAGGTTGGATTGCTACGAGGCATGGGTGAAGATTGAATCTGATGATATTGGAGAGGACGCGCCACCGACCCTCTTACCACTCGCGAAGAGTGATGTTTTTGACCCCGAGAAAAGCCGGTCATGGCCTTTGAGCTGTTGCTGGGATGCCGTGAAGTGGAACGTCCCTTTCTGGTTGGCCTGCTTCCGTTCACACGGAGACAATGTGGTTTTGGGAGAGACAGACCTAGGAAAGCTGTTACTTAGGATATTCGACAAGCCGCCGAGGGAAGGTAAGACCGAGGGTGTGCTGACACGCCTTTATTACGAATCGAGATGCTTGGATTGCTCATGTAGCAGAGGCGCATCAAGGAGGAGAAATCCGCGGAGCCGTGCTGGTGAAGGACGAAGAAGACATCGTACGTCGTGGCTTACTGGAGACAAAGATGCGCTTCAAAGAGGGCACGCACTTGAAAGGCTTATCCCATTGCAGGAGCTCTGGCTCGACCGGCCCTGAACGTCAAAGAAAGAGACGCCTCAACAAGTACCTGGGTCAAGAATCGGAGGAGCTCGAGGCTGTTGAGGTGAGCCGAATGTACATTACTGGATGGACCATTTGTTGACCCATGTCTCTAGAGATGTTGTCCTTACGGCTCTTGCCCAGACTGGAAAAGTGGACCGAGGTTCTCCATTATCATCCGTTTGGAAAGGAGCGAACTGAGTTCCTCGTTTACATGCTTTGTGTTATCGGCTTTGCGACCTTCTCGTGCTGGTTGGTCCTGTGGACCAAGACGGTCGTTCCGTCGGCATATCGATTAACTACTCTCGATGAAAACCTCGCTGCCGAAACATTACCCAAGGTTCTCGATGACGACGAGACCGACCTTACGAACGCTCATCAAGAAGACGTGTCGGAAACGCAGAGTCGCCCCATGGTATACTACTCAGCGGCGGGCAGCGGAGTTGCCGAAGTTCGCGTCATCCTGAGTGGCTTCGTGCTGCCCGGCTTTCTTGGGTTCAGGACGCTAATCATCAAGATGGTGTCGCTGGTTTTCAGCGTCTCTTCAGGTCTGAGTCTCGGCAAAGAGGGCCCCTTTGTACACATGGCAGCGTGCGTTGGCAGCATTGCATGTCGCCTCTTTCCGAAATACGACCACAGCGAAGGCAAAAGACGAGCGGTTCTATCTGCGGCTGCCGCGGCCGGTGTTGCTGTAGCCTTCGGAGCTCCCATTGGAGGTGTGCTGTTCGGCCTCGAAGAGGTTGCCCACTTCTTCATGGCAAAGACCCTCTTCAGGACCTTCTTTTGCTGTATCATCGCAGCCATATCACTCAAGTTTCTCAACCCTTACGGCACCCACAAAATCGTCATGTTCGAAGTTCGCTACGCCAACGATTGGGAATTCTTCGAGCTTCTTGGCTTCATGTTAGTGGGTGTTCTGGGCGGCGCTATCGGAGCTCTCTTCATCAAGGCGCACAAGCACTGGGCCCAGAGCTTCCGTCGCATCGCAATCATCAAGACGTACCCAATCTTTGAAGTTTTCCTGGTTGCAGTGATCACGGGGCTCATGAGCTACTGGACTGCCATGACCAGGCTTCCGGTGTCAAGGCTGTTGTTGAACCTGGCTTCACCGTGTCACGGATCGACCGATATCAACAGGGTTGACTTAGGCATATGTCCCAGTAGCATGGATGACATTCCGCCCATTCTTCTTCGGCTATTCACAGCCTTCCTCATCAAAGGCTTTTTGACCATTATTACCTTCGGCATCGTGAGTACCATCTTTCCAAATGCTTTAGGCACGTGACGTCGTATTGACGGTTTCGCAGAAAGTACCTTCGGGCATTTACATTCCCTCCATGGTCTGCGGTGGCCTACTCGGGCGATTGTTTGGCCACCTTGTGCAACTGATTGTGATGGCAGCACCCAATTGGACTATCTTTGGTAAATGTGCTACATCCATGGAGGGAACGTGTATACAGCCCGGCGTCTACGGCTTGATTGCAGCTGGAGCAACAATGTGCGGAACGACGAGACTCTCGGTGACGCTAGCAGTCATTTTGTTTGAACTCACAGGCAGCCTCGACTATGTTCTGCTATCACGTATATTGTCGACAATCAGATGATATACAGGATACCTTGAGGACCCATCCAAAACTGGATTTATCTCCAGAGCCTATCGACACGGCCATAATTTAGAAGACCCTGTAAGACGCACAATCACAACAGAACAGAGAGTGAAGAACGGGGGCCAATGATGGGATTGTTGATCTCTGACGAGCTCTTCCAGTGCTGTAAGATGACACTTTTATACCCGCACGAGGCTGTCCAGCCTCGTGCTTTAATGCAGAATATCCAACCCAGCCAATATTCGGAATCGTCCAGCCGTCCACTCCAGCCAAGCACTTCCGGCGCGTGACAGACCCGCTCTGCACGTCGAAATAAGCTGCCCTAGGCTTTTACTCCGCAAGCTGCCATCTAACTGTTTTTTTTTCTCTCCAAAAAAACAGAAACAGACTGTAGAGGGATCGCATTAAGAAACACTTGGGAAAAGCGGACTTGTCATCTCTCACACATATTATATGTATCATCTGAGAATGGATCATTATCAGCCTGATCTAGTCCTTCACAGCCAAAGGTGCTCGTATTCCTGTGCGAACATGTCACTCCAGGATTATTCCAATAAGTGTTCTGAGATCCACGAAGCTTTTTCACGAAATCCCCTGGATAGACTTTTTTCGAGGTGGCTCTTGGGAAGGAGAGTCCAGAAATGGATGGTGTACGCGGCACGCCCAAAAAAGAGCCAAAACCAGATGATTGACCTCTGGACGCAGAGAAAAGAGCCGGAATCAGATAATTAACCTCTGCATGTCCAGAAAAGAGCCAAAATCAGATGATTGACCTCTGCACGCAGAGAAAAGAGCCGAAATCAGATTGTTGACCAATACATGCCCAGAAAAGAGCCGAAATCGGATTATTGCCCACTAACCATCTAAAAGATCAATCATCGACAATCAGATGATACGCAAGATATCTTGAGGGCGCGTCCAAAATTGGATTTATCCCCAGAAGCCGGTCAACAGAAGACTCGCTCTGCACGTCGAAATAAGCTGCCATAGGCTTTTACTCCGCAAGCTACCATCGAACTATTTTTTTCCCTCCCAAAAGCCAGAAACGGACCGTAGAGGGATTACCTCCAGGCTCCTAGGTTGGAGGACGCAAGTGCTGATATGGCAATGGCGCACCAGTCAGAGTCCAACGCTTTAGCTTAACCTCAGATTGACCATCGACATGCTTCCCCATCAGGAGTGAGATCCTTTCCGCCACGACGGTCTCGAGGATCTTGCCCAGCGTTGGGAGCAATGAGATGGGTCTCCAGAGCTTGGCCTCCGAGTAGTCAGTCTCCTTCACCTGGTTTCTTGAGTGGTATTATCCTAGCGCTTCTTCATTGATTCGGGAGTTGGCCATCTTTCAGTGAAGCTCAGAAGAGGTGCAGTACTCGGTCTTTCAGCGCTGGCCACAGCTGTCTCCAGACCATGGACGGCAAACCATCTTCCCCGGGTGACTTCCATGAGCTAGCTGTCAAAGCCTTGTCTTCTATCTCCTGTATGGAAAGATCGTGCATGAATAAATTTGTCCGTTGCGGCCAATCTCCTTCGTCGTCCATTCCTGCCGGTAGCGGCGGAAAGAAGGTACTTGGCCAAAGGGATCCTTGGAACCATTGGAGCCAATAGATAAGCCAATAGATTCACAAAACTTGCATTGATACGTGCAGTCTCGGGCCTCCCGCATAAAGCCATCCTACACTTCCAGCATCATCGAAGGAGAAGCAACCAACCTGAGAAGGCCCATTGCGAGTGATATTTTGACAATTTGAAGATGCCACCCTTTCCAACTCATACTCACCGCTCTTTGGCCAGGTTTCTGCCGGTGGATCAATTTTATCGGTCGATCTACAGAGTTGAAATATTTTGCAACATACAGTAGTTTAGATCGACTGACACTTGTTTGAGTACCTTTCCTTCCTGGGATGCAGGCAAAGTGTTCTCGGGCCCTGATATGAAATCGGGGACCCTTTCGTTGCTCTTCAAGCATTGCAATCACCGAACGCACACTCAACTTACACGCTTGATCAAAGGCTGCACCACTCAGAAAGCCGCATTTAATACCTACATATACGATAATTCGGCGTCGATCGATTTCAGTTGGTTTACTACCCGATGTCCTGCAGTCGGAAAAGGGAGTCAGGGAAGAACGCACCCCGACGGTGGTCGATGTATCCGATGCTACACGACGAGGTGTCGCGCATCTTGGAAGAAGAGGGCCTCTCTTTCGATTTCCGCACGACGGATGACACCAAAAACTGCACCAAATACTGGGACACCAATGTGATGGGCAGATTTAGCTGCCACAACCCGGCATGCAACTCGGACGGTTGGTCCAGTAAGAAGATAGCTGTCACCATACGCATGTATTCCGAACGGGAATACAACGTCCGTGTTTACCATCAACGATGTTTGCATTGCAACAGCCTCAGCAAACCCTTTTTGGACAGGTCTTACGCGGAGAGAACGGCATACCGTCTCAAGAAATGGTGCGGCATCCGGATGGAGGCGCCCCATTACTTCAAGCAAAGTAAAGGACCGCACCATAGTAATCTTTGCGAGGGATGCAAGGCCGGTCACTGTAGCGAGCTGGTTTAGTGTTTCTTGATCGTGTTAAGTTTGCACAACAAATAGTTTGCCAATCGCTCAGTATTGATCTCCTTGCTTGGGATATTAGGATTTGGGAGATCGAAACAAGTATTAGAGTGATCTGTGCAGTAGCAAATCAGAGCCGGCTCTTAGCACGGCTTCTTACTGGCAAACATGAACAATCGGGAATACTCTGCACAAAGCTTGTGTATTTGTTTCACCACCCTGTAGAATTCCCACCTGCCAAAAGTGGCACGCACGATGGCCATGTCAATAATGGTCCGTATACGGCGCGGTTCATATTGCTCTATCTGTCTCAACTCGGCGCAGAGGTAAATGTCTCAATGTGTTAACAACTAGCTGAGCGACTGTGACGAGTATCTTAAAGCGGGGTAGAAAGCAGGAAAAAAGAAAAAAAGGGGAAAAAGAGGAGAGAAAGATCTAGAAGCGGCCGAGGTTTTGAGCTGCGCTCAAGGCTCAAATGGAGCCGAGACCCTCAACAGACTCAGCCCGTGACAATAAAAGCTTCTCATTAGGATTTGAAAGCGTCTTTCAGTCGCTCGTCAAAAACCTTTCCAAACCCTCGAGACTTGATGGATGCAAGTTTGCTTGACCACAGAAGAGTCATTCATGTCTGGCATCATCTATTTCCTTCAGACACGGACCTCGCCATTTGTTCGCCTAGTTCCATCAGGAGATGCCTTCTTATGTATCTGAGCGCCAAGAATTTGTTACCGAAAGATCCAGGACTCGCCGTTCAGCGCACTCGGTTCCAGTTAATTACGAAGCAATCCATCGCTTTATCGTAATCGGGCTGGCGATCAGGTCGCCATGACACTCTTACCTCCGTCAGCCGTGATGCGCCTGCGCAGTCGAACCTGTATCGCGCCAGATCCAAGGTGTAAGAACGAAGTATTGGTTGTCGCTCCTTGGACTTTTGAATAATGGCCCGAGACTTTTCCAGAGCAAAGCGCAGCTGAGCCCTGGAGAATGCCGATCGTAGCGCTTGGTGCAAATATGAAAGCCTCACCTGTTCTCAGTGCCACAATTCTCGAGAACAAGTCTTCCACTGATGATAGCGAACTGACCGGAAAGGCTTCATTCTGCTTTCCTGTCATGCCAGTCGTTATTAGGCTGGTAGAATATCGGTCCTGATGAGCATCCGCAGCGTCTTGACCAACTGAGATGCCAGCCAAGTGCCGCTGTAGGCTTCTCAGCCAATCTGGCGACGTGAAACGATGAACTACGGCAACAGAGCAGAGATCCAGCAGTTTGGGAGATATTGAAGGCTCCTGCGTGGAAATAATGACTCGGACACCGAGATGACGCTGCAAACGAATTGTCGACAGTAAAGATTCAGTTAGAGTTTGGCATTCTGAGCTGCCCATCATGTATTTATGGGCCTCGTCTAGAGCTACGACACGACCTACCCTCGTGTCTTTCTCCAGGAAAAGGCTGAGACAGATATTGAAGAGCGAACAAGCCATCTCAGCAGTCACACAAGGACATGACAGATCGACGACAGTAAGTTGCCCAGCCTACATAATGGCAAATTAGTTGAAAGCTAAGTTCGGTTTTCGTTTAAGTGCTGATAAGAAGGAGGAAGGGACGCGGGCCTGCTCACCACTGGCGTCCAGTCGTTTCCTTTCTCAGGCATCCTGCAAGATTCTCCTTGTCTTGGTTTGGATTTTGACTTCAGTGACTTGTCTGGTGCTGCTTGTCTCTGCACCATAAAACTCTCTAGAGTCTCAAGTCGCTGTTGAAGTGGCAGAAACTGCCCATCAGTTAGAGCCTCCCCACTGAGGGCCAACTTGAATGCTTTGTAGTCAAATGGAGATTCGGTTTGCTGTTGGCGTATTCGCATTTCACGTAAAACTCGCGTAACCACGTGAAGGTACAGTGGCATACCACCGCCTTGAATAGAGCTCACTGCCATTAAATCCAACATTCGTTTCGTGTTAAGCTCGGACTGATCAATGCGCAGTTCTTCAACGAGAACATTGGGAAGGCAACTATAAATACGCTACGTTGGTCGGGTCAGTATGACGATTAACGCTAAAATGGGCAGATATGTTACCTTGATCTCTCCAACATTAGTAGGTGGACAAAGAACTCTGACTTTGACTGCGCTATGCGAGGATAGGTAGGCAGCTTCGCATGGTAACCCGCCTGTATCGGAAATGAAGGTATCGTAGTGAAATACCAAGCCAGTCAAAGGTCGTGGCAAGAGATTTGCCGTGCATGAAACCAAACAGTTCTCCAATACGGTCCCGAGCGTGTGGCTTTTACCTGAGCCTTGACTGCCGCAAATAAACATGCTCGTGGGTGCAGCAACGTTAAAGAATACTCGACGATCTCGATTGGTAGCAGCGTCGGTCATGCTAGTCGCTCCTGGACCATGCTGAGAGATGTTCAACGCCAAAAGGCCGTACTGGGTAAAAATCCCTTCTTGACCAAGACGGTGTTGCTTGGAATCTTCAGCATACTTCCGAACACTCTCGGAGAAAATTGGAGTCGCGATGATATCATGCAATCCGTCCTGATCTCCGTCGATACGAAGAAGCTCAGACAGGGAGCATAAATCTGAAGATGGCACAGACTCGGTGCTCGAGGTGTCGCTAAGATTATCCATCAAGTTTAGATGATCTGAAATTTCTAGCGGGAATAAGGGCCAGAATTTCTGTTGCTCAGTACAAAAGTGTAGCCTTAATTAATGCAGCTTTGCCCCTCTTATACTTTTCATTCAGAGAATGAATTGCCGACAATTATACCAGATGTGGCAAGAGTCATTGGGGCCTCTCGAAAATTGGATTCTCGCAATTTCTATAATATCCGCTTGTCGACGTTGCCATTCGGCGGTATCAAAAGAGAGCCCTTAGGGTGATTCCTACAAGCTCATGCGCCTGCGGCGCACGTACTGCAGGATACGTCATCTAGTAGAGATCGTCGCATATTGCTTATTCTTTGGACCACAATTATCACAGCAAGACGCGGGAGGCCCAACACCTTTTCAGCGCGGCATCACATCGTTTCACCGCTAATTTTGTTGACCTTTATGTAAGTGCGGAGAAGGTCGCTGCTGAGTCCGAGCGCTATTGAGTGTCGTTTTGGGAAGGTCCTTAACTTATACGACCACGGTAGCAGAGAATGTTCTCATTGCGAGCATCTCGTCAGCATTTACAATGCTGGTTATTCCCGTCAAGGTTCTGTACTCATTAAGCAAATAAATCAAGATAACATCCACTCCCGAGACTTTCCGCGAGACTTTTCGGAACAGAGCCTGCGGGAACCGAAAGATTCTATTGTAATAAAATAGCATGCATCCTCAGGATACAGTATATTCTCCAGAGGTTCATACTTGAATCATTGGCCTCCGTTCTTCACGCATGCCCTATGCATAATCGTCTGACTGCGCACCTGAGGTAACGCCACCAGGTAGAATCGTCAAAGTGAAGGGTTTGAAGTATGCTTGTATGCTTTGAAATGAAACTCTCTTTCGTTCAGCGTACCCTCGCCAATTATTTGGGTGATTATCTTGTTGAACAGACTAATTTTCACAGTAATGAAGCTCCTCCGTCGTCATCGTCCGAGCTGTCTGCAGCTCCTGAATTCGATTGTGAGTGTGTGTCATCAATCTCGAACTTTCGAGGTGATTCATCGCCCAAATCATCGGAACAGTCGGAGATCAAGGAGAAAGAATCTGGCCAAGCCGAATAGGTATTTGAATCATGTTTTTTCCCAGGAGATGATCTTTCATTCAGTGTCCTCAAGGCATCGATACGAACCCTTGCCGTCAATTGACGCAGAATTTCAAGGATTCGGGATGGACCATGGCTCCTTCTACCTTTCAAAGCGTCCGGAAGCCGCCAGTTAGGATACAGATTGTTGTGAGTCTGTCGTACATCGATGAGGTCCGTGTGCGCATTGAAATAGTACGAACAAAGGCGGCATGTCGGCTTGCTACTTCCTATGTACTTCCAAGAGTTCCAGTATTCTCTGGGATGTGAAACACCTCGATTCAAGAGGTAGTCGTGAACAAGGATCTCCGCATGGACGAAAGGCCGAAAAGATGTCTTAATTACTTTCTGTTGAATCAAGTCGTCAAGGCTGAACTTTTGCATTTCTTGCACCTGGGCCAAATATGGTTCACGGAGGTCCTCCTCGAGCATATTGCAAACTATTTGGGAGGCTGTCAGTCCTGGGTCATGCAAAGGTCTTGGGGCCGTTGAGCTTGAAGGGACAGCGGTTATTTTGAAATCCAAAAATAAAGCTGGCCAGCGCCGCGACGCCGAAAGAATAATTTCAGTAGCTTGGCGATACGAGTGGAGGCGTCCCAGGTAATGTCGTAGCTCGCACCAAGATTCAGAACTTGCGATTTCCCCGTCCTTGGCCTTTTCAGATATCGCATGGTCGAGTTCCGATTGTTTTCCGACGTGGATCGCTTTGATGAGGGTTTCAGTATCTTTGAGAACTAGCTTTTTGTTAGACAATTTGACTAATGACAGCCCCAAATGCACGAACATTTGTTCCTGGTAGCTGTAGAGGATATGATGTCTTTCGGATATTCTGTTTTCCTTTTTAGATATAAGAGGTGCTTCTCGATATCCTCTTTTTGGCTCGGTCGATCAAGATCTCCAGTCAAAGACATGCAATTCGACTCATTGTCAGGAGTGCCTTGCCTCTGGCAGTCGGCGATACACTCTCCTAGGTATCTTCGAAGACTCTTAAGGTAAACTTCTATCCTCGGGACATTAAATACCAAGATACGCCATAGGACCTGCTTGAATAGGGGCTTGGGACCAAGCTGCGACTGAGTATCCCTCACGAAACCGAGAAGCGAGGTGAGGAATTCTGTAGTTTCCAGAAGCGCTTCCCTATCGCGTCGATTTGAACCAAACACGTACTCTGGACCATCTGCACTTCGCAAAACGGTAAAAGCTGTCACCGTCGCACCACCCCTGCGGTTGTCACACACTTGTGCGAGTTTACAGACGAAACTTTGGAATAACTGGTCGTGCGTGAAGGAGGGCATATTCGAGAACTACTGGTTCGTAGAAAAGCCGCAGCATGCTGGAGCAGGTGACACTGGATGTCGAATTCATGTTGTTGGCCCACTGCCGCGGCGGCAGCTATTCGGTACACGGGTAATCGCGAGTTTCTAGGCGAGGTAACGAAAGTCGGAAGGCGAATGCAAAGACGATCGCAGTTACAGATGACGCTTATAGAATCCAGGCACGCTTCCGCTCGGACGTTAGCCTCTTAAGGGATCCAAGGTCTGTTTTCCACCACGATTGCACTAAAAGCCCAAGTGGCTGACCACCAGAGAACAGCTGCCACTCAATATCGCGAAATCTTTAGTCGCTATCAGCCGTGCCGCCAACACACCCGGAAGGGAGATGCCTTGTCCAGTGTAACTTGGAAGACCACGAGGAGGGAGACCACCTCCAACGTGCCATGCACGTCATTTTGTCGGTGAGCGGACACCCATTTCACGGCAGTATGTCTGGCACGCATAATAGCTGAATCCACAAATCAGGCTATGGGTG
>KQ030883.1:0-16335 GCA_000956045.1 Hirsutella minnesotensis 3608
CAAGATGAAGGGGCACAAAAGCGCAAGATGAAGGGGCACAAAAGCGCAAGATGGAGGGGCACAAAAGCGGCTAGGCCTGGCAACTCCAGTGCAAAGTGATCGAAGATTAGCATGTCTACAGGTCCGCGCAGCAGTTCACGCTTGAGGAGTAAGAAACCAGCAATAGATGAAAATCATGACCCAAATACTCGGTATATTCGCCGGATACCAACCTAGTCGGCGACGACGGGAAACCTTAGTTAACTACTTCTGAGAACCTCATGCTGACTTGAATGGACTGCCAACAAGGGAGTGTAAACTCGTTTCAACCAGCTCACCATCTGTTCCCTATCGACGGAATCCTCAACCTCTGCCCGCTGGCAACTGGCAAAGCCAATAACCTAAAATATGTATCCAGGAAAGCGAGTCTCCTTCCCATTCCTGCTAAGGCGCGAGCATCCCTGGTTGTGCCTCTGCTGCAGAGGTGGATCCGGGGGCGCGGGGTCTTCGCTTTGGACAATTTTCTCACCATAGTTACCCGTTGGCTCCACCTCGAGAGGGCCAATTAAGCGCTGCGCACTTAAGTTGGGCACAAAAGTCTGATACAGTCACAAAAGTCTGATACAACCCATACCGACTTTACTATGTGATTTTCCCTACTTTTCGGTCTACATGATTCCACGCGCGTCTAAGAGCATTTTTATATTGATATATACGAAAAGTGAAGCTGAAAAAACGAGTGGCGATGTTATTTTTGCCGTGTCTTTGGCGGTGCGCACGTGAAGGCTACTATTAGGCTAACACAGCGGTATGCCCGACCGCGTATTGCGATGTGAATTATCGCGAAGGCGGCACGGCGTGGCCATCGGCGGCGATGACGGCAGCGATGGCGATGGCCTCGTTGGCGTTGACGCCTCGGGCCTGCGAGGCGGCGAGGTTATCGCCAGCGCCCAGTCGGATGAAGTGTCACGCGTATAAAGCCCTCATCGTGTCATCCTAAATTGGAGGGGAGGTCTCAATGCGTCAGTAGGAGCTACATAAGGACTGGGGATGACCACAGGTTGCGAAAGGGAACCCTCAGAGATCAATCAATTGAATCATTGGCCCCCGTTCTTCACTCTCTGTTTAGTTGTGTGTGTGCGCCTTACATGAAGCCGGTGCCGGCCCATCGTATTGTATTGCATCGTGATGCTCGTGATGCTCGTCCGGGTCGTGCATGCTGCTAAATTCGTCTTCGTCATCGCCAGGGTTATCCTCTAGCGGCCGCTGTGTGAATATCTCGATAGAGAGGTCGCTCGGCGGGAACTCGAACGCGGTCAGCGGTTTAGCTGCTTGTGACGCCTTGCGAATAGCTTCATCGAGCCCGGGCCGCTGCCCACGTCTTTCGGCATCGACGAAGAAGCTCTCGTCGCGCATATTTAGGAGCTGTAGATATTCCTTGTTGTTACACTCGAGGCTGATGTAATTGTCCGCTTTCTTCGTGAGATCAAGCCACTGTTTGAAGTTAAGAGTCTTTCGCTTGCCGTCAATCTCGTGAACCTTATCATCGCGCCACTGTTGGCGGAGTGTTTCCATCTCGCGCCTCAAGATGCGCTGGGATTCTCGTAGCTGGCGCTTCTCTTCTTTCTTTGCCTCTGCTTCTGTTGTTTTCTGAGCTTGCTGACGAATTTGATCAAGACTGACGCTATTCGCAAAGAATTGGCCCGAAGGTTTGACTGCTTTGCCTCGCTTGAGCCGGTTGTTGACCTTCTCGATGCGGCGGTCGCGTTCCTGAATACTATGGCGAAGGTTTGACTCTAGCAGCTGTGCCTCCACCATAACTTGTGAAGCTCTCGCCATGCCTCTGCGAGACGGAGAGCTTAACACTTCGTGATACCGCTCATTGACGTCACGGACTACGTTCGCGCTCTGCTGCCAGCGGTCTTGGGCGGGCAGAAGCGAGGCATACGCCGGATCTACTGGTCGCCGCGCCTTCTTCTGACTCTCCAAGAGCTTCGCAACAGCTGGCTCGCTCCTAGTAGGCCAGATGCCAGTCTTCTTGAAGCCAGAGATAATATTACATCGCGTGAAGCCCTCGTCGAATGTCTGCTGTAACGACGCTAAGAAGTCGTGCCTCGTGAAGTTGAGGTTCCCGTGGAGGAGGAATTCTCGCAAGTCCTTCTGCTGTGCGTTCTTCAGCGGCTGGAAAACTCCAACATCGAGAGGCTGCAGTATATGCGTTGAGTGTGGAGGAAAGAGGACGACGAAGATATCAAATTTGATGCAATATTCGATAAAATCGAGGTCTGTGTGGCCCGTGAAGCCGTCGATAATTAGCAGCCGAAAAATCCGCTCGTGCTTCGGCCTCTCGCGAGGCTCCCGTTTCACTAGAGTGAGGCTATTCGGGTCAGAGCAGTCAACAGAGCAGCCGAACCACTGCTCTAGCGACTGGCTAGTTGCCTGTGCCCGCGATGACTTCGTCCAACTAACAATATTAAAGTGACGGATCCAGTCTAGGGTAATCTCGCGATTGCTGAAGCCTGTGTCTGATCTGGCGAAGCGGATATCACCAGAACCGTCTACATTAGCCCAAGACTCGCTTGGGAAGACTTTAAACACCATCCACGGTGGCATCACGTCTCCGGCCGCGTTAGCAGCTCCAATGAGGGTACAGGATTCCCTATTTCCCGGGTCAATAACCTCGGGGCGGCGGTGACGCGTTGTGCGGACTACAACAACAGAGATACGCTCTCTTACGCTGCCGATCCGGATACCGCATTCGTCTTCGTTCCAGATCTCTGAGGCACCAATCCTATGCTTCTCGGTGAGTTCTTTAAGCCGGGAGAAGAACTTCTCTACGTTCGCGATATCTGCTGACTCGAAGGACTTGCGGTCTCGCTCGACCACCTTGACTGTCGTCTTCCGAAGAAACGGGCGCGCCTCAATCCAGCGGCGATACCACATTCTCGAAAGCGCTGGCGCGTTAGGATCGCGGCGCCACCGTAGCGTCATTGCCGCCGCTTCAACCTGCAATTTGGTAGCCGGAAAGCCTCCCTGCTGCATCCACACGATGTACGCGGCGATAGCTTCGTCTTCGTCGTCCGAGAAGATCGGAGGCCTGCCTATCACGCGAGGCGTCTCGGGCGTTGAGAGCCTCGCTATGGCGCGCTGCACCGCTGCCGGTGAAATACCATACATTGCCGCTGCCGCACGAATCGAAATAGGCTTCGTTGGAGTTGTCGTTGCCCGGCGAGGCCGCTGGGCAGTTTTGCGAGCCGCGATAACCACGCCGGCGGCGCGAATGGCGGGTTCATCCATCTTTGCGACAGAATTCTACGTGGCTGACATCTAGCGCCGCCAAATTTGCATACAAAATCGCGTACCTACGATAGCGGGGCCGTAATCGGCTGTATCAGACTTTTGTGACTGTATCAGACTTTTGTGCCCAACTTAAGTGCGCAGCGCTTAATTGGCCCTCTCGAGGTGGAGCCAACGGGTACCACTATGCTAGGAATCGCCGTCCCGGATTTCCAGGGTTGGTGAGACGGAGTCCTCTTTTCGGTTGCGGAACCTACTACGATCGTCGGGTACTGCCTTGGCACGTTCGACACAAACACATGGGCGTCTTCCAACAGTCATTTTCGTGCCCCGAGTGCAAAAGGCTTGGCTTGAGCGAAACCGTCATCGATGCTTACCATTCCGCTTGGAGTAGTCATGTGGAGCGAAAGCAAGGGACAAGACACGCTCCGGATCTTCGACCAAGCTACTGAAGGCCGGCGTACTGCAGTGCCGAGATTGTTTCACTCAGAGACATTTTGGCAAGCAATTTGGCTTCTGTCATCCAGAGCATGCTTTCCGCTCACCCTGCAACTGCGCGAAGTGCTTTTATCTCAACGCTTCGGGGAACTGTAGGATCACGTGCAGAGATGACGGGGCTGCTCATCTCGCAGTTATTCATCAAGGAGGCAGAGTTCTAAGGCCTATACTTGTGAAAAGTGACAATGACATACTTTGTCGCGGCTTTCTGTTTTAAAGGCCTGTCCTCTGGAGACTCAAACCAAGGATGGTTCATCTGGTGGTGGAAGCTCTGCATCCAAGCCACGAAAGAGGCGCCGCTTCCATGGCGCGGCCCCCGTCCAAGATTTTCAACGGGTATCGTTGTAACGTAGCAGCCTGAGACCGTCGGTAAGAGTGGTGAACGCATGAAGCCGCTGCGAAGTCCAGGTGATGTAGACCACTATGTTATGAAGCTTGCCTATGACCCCGCGCTTCCTCCATGGCTCGACTTGCTCGTCGGATGGCCCATGGTAGGGCCCGTTGTCATTGGTCTTTTCCCGATGAGGAACTCTATTACGGGCAGATTGATGATGACATGGCGCGGACAGCGAAGCCCGTGAGCAAGAACAGGGCGTAAAAGACGTTGAAACTCTCGCTCCAAGTCGTCGGAAACCTTGTCAATCATGGTGTTCATGTTGCTAGCGTTGTCCATCATATATCCCACCTTCGACGCGATTCCATTTCACGTACAAACTCAGGACGACTGAGACACTGAACTTACGGTACGCATGTACCATAAGTCCACAGCCGACCTAGCGCCGCTGTGCGCCGCAACGAAACGGCGCTGCAGCAAAAGAATGCTGGGCCTGACTAAAGAAGCATCGCAACACAATGGTGCGCCGCTGGAGACATGTCGCAGCAAAAAGATGCCCCGGCCAAAGAACGACGGCCCAGCCAAAGGTCGACGGTGATGACTCGTCGATTGCAGATTTTTATAATAAGCAAGTACTAAGTAAAAAATGAACAAGGAAATAAATAGCCAAAGCAGAGTTTGCATGGGTCGGCTGGAAAATGCTCGCGTCTGTTGTGCCTCAGTTCTGAGTAATCCGAGTACGATTCAGTATGTATTGAAAAGGGTTAAAAAAGGTTGGTTAATGTTCAGGAGACTCAAAAACTAAGGGGGGTCCTTTTGTGGATCTCTTCAGTCGCCTGTGTTCATACAAGCACCAAATGACGAAGACGGACACCCAGGAACCGCGTGAAGCCGATGCCATTAATTATCACACCATATGAAGTCTATTTGTTGGTAGGTCTCAATGCATGCATGCACAGATGATAGAGGTAACTGGTGTGTTGTATTCGTCTATGTCTCCTAGGAAGGGAGGAGGCCACGAAGCTAGCTATGTGGCCTCAACTATCCTCAGCGGCACACGTGCTAGCGCACGTGAGCTAGCTAGATGAGTACAATGGATTACTACAATTCCCACACTGGCAACTTTTCTTTTGTGGTTGCAGCTGCTGTAACGAACGAGGTAAGAAGACCTAGTTGTGTAGGTCATGACAACGAACCATGCAAACCGGAAGGACCTAGTTGAATAGGTCGGTTGCGATAACTGAAAAGGGGGAAACAGGGCCCTTTGACTGTGGAAACCATTTGATAGTAAGCCACTCGATAGATCAGGGGCGCGAGACATATCCTTCCATTCGAATTGTCAGACTGTTGGTATCGATGAAGCGTTCGAGGGCTCGGTTTGGTAATGCCTTCGTCATAGCATCAGCTGGGTTATCTGCACCGTTGATCCAACGAATCTCCGTGATCTCCCGTTGCTCGTATGACTGACGAAGGGCCATAATGTCGATCATCAATCGTTTCTCCTTCGTCGTGCCTAGTTTGACAAGGCATTCATAAAGGGAATACGAGTCCGTACAGACGATGAGAGGGATAGAAGGAAGTCCGAGGCGGTCTGTGATCATCTTCAGAGTCGTTGCAAGCGATATTCCGATGTCGAATCCGTTGACCATCCCGTAGATCTCTGAGGCAAGAACGCTGCGGGTGATACGTTTACACTTAGTCGAACTCCAATGTACGATGTTGCCTTCGATCTTGAACTGTTTGTCTCCACTGTCAGTCTCGTTAACGAGCGCAATAACGAATCCTAGCTGGGGGGATAGGTCCTTATTGTTCGCAAAAGATCCGTCGGTGAAAATGATAAGCTTTGCGGTAGCTAGATCAATTGGCTTGTACGTAAGGCCTCGTTGTTGGTGATCTATTTGCCATTGCAAGCGCTTGTTCAGGACAGTACAATCCTTATCGTCAGGGGCTTGGATTTGAGCTGCAACTGTGACATCGAATGAAGCTTCGGGTTGACAGATTGAGGCAACGTATGATCCTCGGGCTCTTTCCTGGACGTAGCGTTGGTGTCGATCAAATGCTTTCGGGTCAATAGTGGTGATCTTAGCTGCTTGTCCCTTCTGCTGAAGCAATAGGGATCCTTTGTCCAGTAGGGTTAGTTTTGCACCATTGAAATCAACTGTTGCTCCTGAGGTCATCGACGTCTTTGGCTTTGCTCGAAATTGTGCATCCTCGATCTTTTCTTCTTCACGGGCGGAAAAGCTATTAGTTCCAAGCATGAGGGTATCATCAGTCTGCATTCCAACAATGCCAAACGTGTCGGGGCCGGTGTTTGTGATCAAAAGGCAGGAG
The DNA here is from genome assembly GCA_000956045.1 of Hirsutella minnesotensis 3608. NCBI lineage: Eukaryota > Fungi > Ascomycota > Sordariomycetes > Hypocreales > Ophiocordycipitaceae > Hirsutella > Hirsutella minnesotensis. Next base: position 6,440 of record KQ030883.1, read on the forward strand.
TCGTATGTTGATGTAGACATATCAAGGTTTTGGATGTGATGTTGCTGATATGTACGAAACCAATGGACTCCGGCTTCTGCAATACCGTACAGGGGCTTGATGACACGAATAATCGTTCCTTCGGGGTATTTGCCTTGCAGTTCAGTAGGCAAATAGGTCAGAATAGTCCGGAATAGCTCGGTCTGGGATTGTGGGTATGCCTGGGTGATGTCGCGGAGTGAGAGGGTTAAGTTGTTGCTTTGAAGAAGTCCGGGGGCTATGGCTAGAATGAGTCTTTGACTAACGCGTTGAATTGTTGGGGATTGTGTTAGTAGGGTGGTCTTCTCAAAGTCGCTATGTCCTTGAATAACAAGTCTCGATTTTTCGTACGGCTTGGTGTCTTTGCCTTTGACTTCACGAACCATTCGGGAACGAAAGATGTGAAGGTTGCTGTGAATCATTTGATCGTATCGTTCAAAGCTGAATACACCTCGTCCTACAAGGTCAGTTATCTCCGTATTGTCGGATTCTTCGAACGGGGCGCCGGGAGCAGTGATAATGCCTTCGTTCCTAAGTTTGATAGATAATCCGTACGCATCTTCCTCCTTTTGAGTTAGTAAACTTTGGTCCGGGGGCGAGGTCATCATGATCAAATCCTTTGGCTTGTTCTTGGATCCACGCGGGCGTCCTCGTCTGCGGGGTGCTTGGGGGTCATGTCGGACAGGGGGTTCTTCCTGGGCAGGGGCAGGGACTTGAGGGATTGTGGAGTCATCGCGCAGGTACGGCTGTATGTGCGTGGAACGAAAGACTTGGGGGCCGTTGATTGTATCAATTGTGACGTTGTGACCGTCAATCGAAGCGAGTTTGAAAGGTCCTTGCCAACCGTCTTTTTCTCTCCAAACACGAACTTCACTTTGCAGCGGGAGCGATAAAGCGTTGACAGTGGTCGGTCCATTGCGCGTGTGAAGGGCATCTTTGACTTTTCTTTCTGCTGAGAGCTGGCGTAGTGTTTTCATCGCTTTCTGCATTGCTGCCGACCTTTTGAGGGTTGTAGCTGAAGGCGGCGAATCTGCAGTGAGGCGAGGGTACGCGCCAAAGACAAGCAAAGTTGGTACAATTCCGTCGGGTCCAGCTGTATCATTGATAGCTTTTACAGCCATTTGCAGGACTGCGTCGGCGGAAGTGAAATTACCCATTTCTGCGTGCAGGATATCGTACGCGCGTCGGAGAGGAGCATGATATCTTTCAACTTTTCCAATAGACCAATGCGTCTCAACAGGCACTTGAGAGCATTTGATCCCCATGATCTTTGCTTCTTGGCGGAACTCAACAGAAGCAAAGTTGGTCCCTGCGTCGTGTCGAATAGTGTCAGGGGGTCCAAGGTATGTGTCGATCCAGAGGGTCCGAAGGGTCTCCCATGTATCCTTAGCTGACATTGAGGGTAGGAATCTTGCTCCTTGGAAAGCAGTGGCTGCGTCCACGACATGTAGAACGGGGCGTTGCGGGCTTCCCAGGTATATCACATCGACGATGATTTCGTAGTTAAATTCTTGGTCATCCTTGAGGGTGAACTTGAAGCGTCTCGGGGCTTGTGAGTGCGTTTGACAGTGATGGCAGAACTTAGAGATGGTCTCTAATGTGCCCATCGAAACGTTGCTGTGGCCGGCTTGCTTCAAAAGGTGATATAACCTAGGGACTGCTGGGTGTCCAAATCGTTGGTGAAGTGTACGAATCTCAGTCTCTGTGAGAAACGCGATGGAGTCTTCAGCCTTCGAGAGAAAGAACCAGGGATGTCCCCATTTACGGGTGACAGGGATGCTTATTTGGCGATTAGTACAATGATTAGTACATTCGATGGTGTCTGTGATGTTGTTGAAATAGATACCAAGACGGTCCATATCGGCCAAAGAAAGCAGGAAAGGGGTAGGAGTCTAAAGGATATGGAACGTGATCCTTCCGACTGGTGTTTTGAGGGCGATGGAGCCAACTGAGTGAGTGGCTTCGCCATTGCCAAATTTAATGGTAGCCTGGCCGGATGTGGAGCTGTCCAGGGCTACAGAGGGGTCTTCACGTTGTAAAGCAATGTACTGCGAGTGACCGGCTGTAGAGACTTTTGCTGCACCTGTGTCAATCATAATGCCTTGGAATTTGTCCTTTGAATAGCGGTCATCAATGACAAATTGGGAAGCGGGAACAGTGGTTTGATCCGTCTGGTAGACGTCTTCTCCGGTGATCAAATGGTTGAACGCTTGCTGACAGAGCATTTGGCTTGCTTGCCACTGTTTAGGATGATTGTCGGTGCCGTTATCGTTTTCTTCCCATATGTCGTTATCATCTAGGTCGTCCATCTCATGGCCTTCGTAATCTAGAATGTAGGTTGCAAAGTCCATAAGTTGCACTCCTGTGAAGTGACAATGCGTGACATATTGATCCTTCGCCTTCTGCCGTTCTTCTGCTGTGTGTTTGGTTGACCAACAGGCTTCTTTTCCGCAAACAAAGCACTTCTTATTCCAATTGCGATTGGTGTGACTAAAGCCGTAATTGCTACGGTCTTGGGGCCTATAGCTTCCACGGTCATAGCTGTGCCTATATCCACGATTGGGTCGTTGTCCTGAGTAGCTGTATCTACCTTGTCCGCGGTTGTTGTTGTATCGACGATCAAGGTAGTACTGATGCTGTGGATCCACGTGATCAAATGATCCGTCAGTGTCTTGAGTGAATTGAGAAGCTGTTCGGCGGGTAAGATGGGTTTCAACGGAAGATCGAAGATCTGCAAAGAGCGTCTCGATCTTCTCTGCAGGTTTGAAGAGGGCATATTCGAGTTCGGGTACACCACGGCATGCGTTGATAAGCGTTGTACGCAGAGGGATATCTCCTGCGTAGTCTTTGCCAAGGGCTCGTTGGCACAATTGAAGTTTATCAAAGAGCAATTGAAGCACATCGTGAAGGGATTTGTTAGCATTTTCGGCACGGAGCTTGTTAAAGGTGATTGTAGTCCAGTTAGTATAGTAGTGGACATGGTTAACTTCCGTGTCAAAGTGTTGTTTGATGCTATCGTATGCCTTTCGAAACGTTGAGGTCCATTTGATCTGCTCAATGTAGTATGTTTGGGCTCTTCCCGTAAGGATCCTAGGGAAGAGGGCATGGAATTTGTCGGGGGTGGCTTGAAGAGTGTAGCATACACTCATGAAGATCCGGACTTTGTCATCAAGAAGGTCGTATGGTTCTCCCGTGTAGTTCTTGTCCTTGACCCAGAGCTTGGCGAATTTCTGTGGTAGCTCGGCGTCAACGATCCCGTTTGCGACTTCCTCTGGCGGGATCCTTGTGTACGCCTCCAAGGGGGTCGTCACGGGGTTCGCTGACGATCTTAGTTCGGTGGGCTGAGCGGGTACAGTAACTGCTTGGACGATCTCCGGGTGGTTGAACCGGTAGGTTGTTGGGTGAGCCGTCAAGCGCGCCTGGGGGTCGAGGTCAACTGTTGGGAGTAAAGTTGGAAAGGAAGTTTGTGTTGGTAGGGGGTCTTCCGTGTCCTTCGGTTCGAGTGCTGTGGCGGCAATAGAAGTAGCCACAGGAGGTTGCGGTGAGGCTGCCGGCGTGGTAGCAGCAGCAGTGGTTCTGTGTGGGGTGGGGGATCTTCGTACTGATGCCTTCTGCCTCCTATGTGCGCTGGTACCCTCATCGAATGTCATCTCTTCAAAATCTTTAACAGGCCAGTCAAGTGGGTCTTCAATAGTCTGTAAGGAGACAAACTGCTTCGTGATCGAGCCGTTACTCCTTCCAGTGTATATCCCTCGTCGCTTCAAGAGCTGTCGCAGTATTCTCCTATAGGTCTTATCGGCATTCTCCCATGTTTCTTCCGTCCACCCGTTGAAATGTTCTTGGAAGTAACTTAGGATCTCATATCCTTGAAGATGTATGTTGAATTCTCCTTCTGAAAGAAACCTTGCGACGTATGTTGTGATGGCTTCCTTATCGTCGTCCGGCGTAACGTCTTGTTCCCAAAGGTTGACGTTAATTTGTCTGTATAAGGTCTTGGGGATAGCTGTATCCCTCATCAGGTCTTCAAGCTGATCAAGCTGGTCGTCTACATCTTCCGCGGTAATGGAATCGGCAGTCGGTCTTGTGTTTGACATCGTGATCGGCTTCACGCGTGTTCTTGTCGGGTAATGCGTTGTGGACGCACTATCAATTGACGCCACTTCTTCAGTCTTCGAAAGCGAGGGCTGGATCAGTTGATAGCTTGGAAGAAATCTCTCAGCAGCCTAAACGCGGAGATTCCTTGTTCTTAGCACAGATGATCCTCTCTAGGTGTTTAGAACAGAACAGAGCCCGTAGGATATAAAGATCTAGTGACACTTTCGACGATCGTGATCTGCCTCTTCTGCCTTGCTTATCTGTGATTGACTTGATCAATCACTGATCAGTGTTGGTAGGTCTCAATGCATGCACAGATGATAGAGGTAACTGGTGTGTTGTATTCGTCTATGTCTCCTAGGAAGGGAGGAGGCCACGAAGCTAGCTATGTGGCCTCAGCTATCCTCAGCGGCACACGTGCTAGCGCACGTGAGCTAGCTAGATGAGTACAATGGATTACTACAATTCCCACACTATTTCTAATATTCCCGGCTCCAGCTTGGGCATGCCTTTCACCTCTGAATTGACGCCCTCGTTACCTCCCGCGACAAGCTCTCGTATCGCTTCAGAAGATAACCCAGCGGAGTCGTCGGACCCTCATTTATCTTCATGTGGGACCTGCCACCGCGACTGGTATATTGCACATTCGACCCCTGGTCAATGCCCTCGTTCTCTTTAGCCTTTGGCATACATCAAGAGCAGATTCCTGTCTCGAGGTTGCATTCGGTCTCGCAGCACATAGTAGACAAGCGTAGGCAGATGGATAAGTGCGTTTGCCTTGGTGATGGAAGCCTGTGGCTCAGAGGAGAAGTGTTGCCCGGCACGCCTCGATGAGTATAATGCGGTGGCTCCACCTTCAGCCTGTCTAATCCTCGTCAACGGAATCCAAGTCTGAAAGGTCAGACTCATGCAGCTCTGCGACGGCGTTTGGAAACAGATTGAATGGGTCGGTATCGGTTATTTTCTGAATGAAGTCGCCGACTGTTTGTTCGAAGGCCGAAGTTTGGTCCCACGGGCAAATTTCGTCCATATCGCCTATTTCGAAACCGGACATACTGCTTGCCGTTATATGCAAGGCAGCTCTCATTCCGAGGAAGACCGTCCGCCAAGAGCCACTATTGAGAGATAGTCCGCGGAAGCGTACGGTCCTCAGTGTGGATTTGTGTCTCCCGAGGAACTCAAGTAAGTGGCTCGGCTCTTCGAAGGTCACACCCTCTAAATCGAGTGTTTTCAGATGGGGAAGCTCAAGAGACCGAAGGAAATCCGGTGGAAGTGTTGGTATGGAAGCAAACGAGAATGAAATACAAAGTTCCTCCAACAAAGCCGCGGATCGTATCAAGGCAGACAGCCCCGTGTAGTTTAAACCTTGCGCACCATGATCGTTCGACAGGTAGCCGGCTGGCAAGTGAATTTTGAAGGTTTTTAGCGCCTGAAACGCTCGGCTGTACCTATCATGCTTTGAGGCGAAATCCGCTGAATTGTACCAATAAGGCCTGGATCGTTCAGATGGTTACGCTTCGATTCCCAAAAGGTCCCCATTGCCAAGATTTCCACACAGTTCCCGGCCATTGCGAGAGCGTCTGTGATAGCCTCAAAGAGCCAATGTCCGATAGGATGATTTTCCATCTGCATGGGCTCGTAGAAAAGACAATATTCTTCGTCGTAATATGCCCATGCACGTGATAAGTTGATCGTACGCAGGTTGTGGAATCGCGATACAGCAGCCGTGAGACACTCCATGCATCGAGGGTCCTGCTCCAGTATACATTGAAACAGATACCCGCGTCGATACTTCTCGAATGCTCTGTTACTACTACTTTGCAGTCCGGCATTCTGGAAAGCTTCTGTCGATGAAGCTAACTCTTCATCAAAGGGGTCGAAATAGCATTTGAGCTCTCGAACCTCCCTTCGTAAAGAAGAAGACGACAATTCGATTAAGCGATTGCATCCGATTTCATCGAGGAAGAAATTGATGCATCGAAATGCGAAACCCTGTCCGATATTACCCAGCCTTTTGCAGACTCGTCTGCATGACAAAATGGTGTTTTTTGACCATGAGGGTTCTTCAGAAAAATTAATGTATGCAAAAATCATGAGAAGAATCTCATCAGGTAGAGAGAGCAACATGATTGCCGATGCTGTTTTGACAACTAGCTGTGCCTGAATAGAATATTTGAATATCTCGACAGAAGATGGAATCTACAGCTAGCATATAGATGCTCGTTCGCCGTTCGCCGTTCGCAAAGAGCCGTTCGCCGAGCCAGCGTACCGCAACTCTTATCTTAATGCTCTCAATTTTAGGTGACTGGGGCGCTATTACTTGCTTTACTGATGCCAGTGGAAGCCTCGTCACACCAATTCTGGACTGATGTTTATATTAACGGGTGCTTGTTTTAACGGAACCCGTATTTTAGCGAGCATTAACTTTCGGGAGCACTTATTTTTGCGGAGCATTAAGATTATTGGAGCGCTTGATTTGAGGGCCTGGGCGGGTAATTAGCCAACCAGCTAGCAGCTGACCATTGAGCTTCCCACCTTGGGTCACAACATAAAAGTCTCCAAACCAACACCTAAAAGTAGCCAAGAACATTGTGATAATATATTACAAGGTAGCCACGGGCACATTTGGCTACCAATCCGATCAGCGCCATCTCAGAGCTACCTCGAGACGCCGACCGTTGTGCACTCCTATCTTCCGTTCCACTGAACATTGTTTCAACAGAGCCACGGGAAAGGCTCCGCGAAGCAAAAGCTAACATGGAGAGCCATGAGTCACTTTTTGAACTTAACCAGTCGCCGGAATCATCGGGCCGTCGATCACTCTTTGGAATACAGCTTGACCAGCAGGAACCTGCGAGCAATCAGCGAACGCCTCCTGGCCTGCCAAGGGACATTTCAACGGAGCTACCCAAAGGGATCCGCGGAGCACCGATCAACCGCTTCTTGGCCCTCACACTAAACTCATATGACTCAATCACCGAGGTACGCTAGCAATACGCCAATCAGACTTTGAATAGCTGCAAAAACTAATGGAATGAAGAGTGAGGAAGGTCCACTGGGCCGGCCATCATTTTTTGCGTTTGGAGTGGATGATTTGACACGAGCAGCGCATCAGTCTCGCACCTTCGTCAGATGTGACGCGCTTGTGTACTTTGCAGGGAATTGGGAGAACACTCTGACGGCCTGGGCCTCGCTGTTTGAACAAACCGCCATTCCTATTGAAGGTCCAGTCACAGATTCATTCATGACGCAAGCCGTTGCAGCTATCGACGCTTCCATTGCCGGGAAACAGCCACCACAACAATCTCAAAAGTGCAGGTGCTCAAAGTTACCACGTAGATTCGGCTACGTGCAGTTATCGCGATTGCTGGACTCCCTGGAGGAGAGGATTAGACTGCACAGGAAAAGCGGCCTATATCAATCGGACCTGAGCGACGCAGATATAGCCATTGAAAAATACCTCCATGCCCAGGGATACTCCTTCCAGAATTTGTCACAAAGAAAGACGTTGTTGAAAAGGAAGATAAGTGGAGATCACTGGAAGCAGCTCTGTGGACCATCTGATATGCTTCTGAGCGTTTTCTCAGAAGAAGCTGACTCATTACTGTACGTATTCATCGTCTTGTGCGTCCACCAGGGCTAAGTTCTCCCTAGGAATCCCAAGCAATTCGACACACTGGAGTTCGATAGAAGGTGGCTCGAAGTGGTCGCTTCGAGATCATTTAGGGATATTCCCGTTAAACTCATCAGTGTATGTGCCTACCTTTCTACACGGACGGAAGGGGCATTGAGGGCAGCGGAAGGGTTGAGTCCGTTGCTCATGCAGGATTTGAGGTACCATGTCTATTCGAATTTGTTTAATGTCTATTCGAATTTGTTTAGTTAGAGGAAAACGATCAGAACAGTTATTATCCTCTTCATCTTCAATTCAACGCTGTGATCGTAGATTGCGCCTTGTTAGCGAAAGAGGGGAAACGAATAAAAAGAATGAAGGACGTACCTCTGGTCAGGGAAAGGCAAAGGACTATATTTGTACGGCGGTTAAAGCAGGTCTTGGCGACAGGGCCACAGGGAGAGGGACATCGTGTTACGACCCAGGCGTCAGGCCGCAGGAAAGGCCGGCCAGTCATCATAGGAGCAACCCTGCAGGCAACGCGCCTTGAGGAGCGTCAGTCAGCCTCATCGCTCCCAACGATGGAGCGTCGCGGGACACAACGATCCCGAAAGGATCGTTGCAGAAGAACATCGTTCCAGGACTCCTCCAAGTAGTATATGAAGTGCCCCAGTTACACTCTTTAGGACTAGATAGGTTGACAGCTTTCAATAACGATCCCTATCTCAACCATACTGATCCCTTGCTTACGACCTCCGGTCTATCACCACCGTGACGATACTCAAGTGCTCAGGTTACGTCCTGTTGTCTCTGCCAACATAGACCCTCATCTGTTTTATCCCTTGGGAAACTCTCCCCACGAAGATTTGGTATTTACGATTCTTCCAATTGTTGGAGTCTATAAAGTCCAGGCCTTAACCGGACCGTTAGTCGATTTCATGCACCTTATCGAGTGGGTTTTGCCTACGTCAATGACACTTGATTGTCTCGAAATGAAGACAATATTCAATTATTAGAGGAACACTGCCGTACCCCTTGCTTTGTCCATCGGACTGCAGCAACCATCAAAACCCCAGCTGGAGCTAGGCAAGGGGTTTGAATGAGCATCCGCTCATTCCGCCGAGTTACCTGCGAGCCTTCTTCGATCGGGTCAGATGGCACCATTGAGTACATTTTCCATCCTGCGAAACTGACGATGCGCATTTGCATTTGAGACATTTCGTGCCGCATGGCCCCGTACATGGACAACTTAAGGCCTTTCGAACACGCTCTGAGAGCTCGTCAAATTTAGCGCGATCCGCGCTAGACGGCTCCATTGCAAGGAACAGATCCTGAAGATGATTCCACCCGCGAGTGAGCTGAAGCGGGATACTCTCGTTGGTGACCATAGGATGCCCTACAATCCAGAGTAGCTTTTCAACAGAGCTCAATATGCAATGCGTGTCCATGAACATGCCGCCAACCATGTGAGAATCCTCCAAGGTGAGGACGGCGTGAGGTACAATCTTGCCGGGGGGCATTATAAGGATATCTCCAGGCTCAAGCACTGTGATCCTAACGGATTCAGGGATCCACTCATCACCCTCGGCTTCAAACCTACTTGTGTCGAATTGGTTGCTCTTGGAGGCGAAAATCCAGACCTTCAGACCCCACAAACTGCAAACCCAGGCAGCGCTCATCATATGTCAATCAAATCAACTTTGGCCCCAAAGTTGATTTGATTGACAGGCTTCCAGTCCAAATTGATTGATTTGATTTGATTGACTCCTCCCAATCAACTGTATTGGCGACCTACACACCTCGTATTCCAAGGTCTTTCGCCCTCCCCCAAAACTTCAATTCCCTCCCCAACTCCCCAGCTTCACCCCACCATGTCGGACCCAATTCTTCAGACAATGAACTTGCTCCAGCGTGTCGGCCCCCATTGCGAGCCTTTGTGATGTTAGCGTCAACTTGGCCAGGCTGAATTGCCTCTCGCAGTCAGTTGCCATCGCCGGAATGGCCAGGACGTCCAAGGCAAAGCTGCTCAATGTCGGGAAAGTATGCTTATGCTCTCTCCACCACTGGATCGGCTCTTGTGTGTATTGAGGCTCAAGGCGGAAATACTTGTCCAACTCGTTGACACTGCCGCTCGTTGCAAATGCCTTTTTTGTTCTGCTGTTAATCCACT
>KQ030885.1:0-16260 GCA_000956045.1 Hirsutella minnesotensis 3608
GGGCGAGACGACTGGCGCCGAAAAGTCGCCAGGGTCTTTGGGCGGGTTCCAGAAAGGAAACAATCAGGGTCTTGGTGGGCATGCCGCCCGAGTCATGTCGCGATGGACGTATGCTGATGGGCTTCAGTCCGGTTTGGCAGGTAATCTCTTCTTTGACAGCCTCTTCGTAGTTGATCTCAACACCTCGTAGGTCCGTGAGCCTACGGGGACAGTCGGCTACTACATATGAATGCCATTTCTGGCTTATCTCTACGGCCGCGGCTTCCAGGTCTTCCGCCCACTCCGCCTGCCGCTGCACAAGTAAGTCACGCGTGGCCACGTCCGATGCCTGGATAGCCCAGCCCGTATTTACCGGGAAGGCTGCCGGGATGCGGCGCAAGTCAATGCCGATTCTACCGGCGATGTGGGTCCGGATTGCGTATCTTTCGTGGTTTCGTGCCGGGGCATCGGCGTCGAGTCGGACGAAGACACGGAGGTCCTCCTTTGGTGGGGCTACGGGCGGTCGCTCTTGGAGGCGAATGGCAGTTTGTTGTTTTCGCTGTAGTGGGGCGGGAGCCGTAACGGCCAGCTGTCCTTTGGGCTTTCTGCCGGAGGCGAGGACGCTGCTGTACGTGGGTTTCGGCGGTTCCCCAAGGTCGGTGAGCGACTGGTTCCAGAAGTTCAAGAACTTGGTGGCAGCCTGCTTGGCGATGCTGTTTTCGGCGTCGGACGTGAATTGCCTGGTAGCTTGTTCGAATGCTTCGCTTAAGGCCCGAAGGACTGCCAGTCTGGCGTCATGGGCTGCTGTCTGGTCGCGAGCGATCTTTTCGACCGCTTCGGTGATGGAAATTGGCGCACGTTCAGCATTATTGGTCGGTTTGAGGAGATTCGAGACTTCGTCCAGCTGCGCTCCTTCCGTGACGGCAGCTTCAGGCGTTTCGGTGCGAGAGATTGACTGGGTCGGCTGCTGGACCGGGGAGAGCGAGTCGTTTCGACGAGCTTCCGTCGGGAAACTAGGTTTGAGATGCGACTTGCGTGCCGCTGAGTCTGGCGGCGGTCGTATGCCTTGTCTCGAGGCATTGGAGTCGGCATGCGAACCCGAGGCTGGTGCCATGGTCGCTGCCGGCGCTTGCGCGCGGCTCAATAGAAGTTTTGTCAAGAGCACTTGTTAAGCAAAAGTATGCGTGAATAGGCTACTTCCTTAACACTTGCGTGCCAAGAAAGTAAAAATACAAGGAAGGGTGCTATTATAAGAGGTAAAAGTTAAGAGGTGTGAGGAGGCTGCTGTATGTATGTATGTGTATTTTCCGTCCAGTGGCCTCAGGCCACTCAGGTCCCCTAGCGGGGCACAGGACGTGTTAGGCTAGTGGCTAATTTGCTACGTGAGACTACGTAAATAAGGACACTATCTAACATGGCATCAGCTCAAAGGCGCTCACGATCTACTCTGTTACCCGTCAGCGGGTTGTGCAGGCGATGTCGTATACTGAACCATAATGGTCTGTGGAGCGGGCTGCGGTGGCAGCCGGGAGAGGCTTGCGCGGGCAGAAGGTGTCAACTCCACCTTCCGCCTGTCGCCGCCGGAGAAGAAAGAAAGGAAAGGGAGCACGACAGTGCTGTGATGGATAATTTCATCTAGTGATGCGGGCAGATCTTCTCGAAGAAGGAGCTTGCCTTCGCCAGCTTGACGAATTTGTCGAAATCTCTACCTATTGCCCGGTTGATCGCTTCGGTCGGTGAGGGTGCCAGTCTCATTCGACAACGCGGCTGAATCTTCCGACAATAGAAGAGATGCGTCGGCGCCTTGCGCCGACCGCAAGAGCACGTGATACAAGCGTCGTCGTGTTGGAATCTTTCGTGGTAATCAGCAAAGTCACCGTGGTGAGTCCTCGCGGCCAGGAGGTGGTGAAGCATTGTTCTTGGGAGACCTAGCTCCGGAGGACAGCCAGAAGGGAATTTGAGGGTCAGACTCTGATACTTATCGGGCGCTGAAGCATCCCACCAGGCTTGCACTGCGATTCTAGACCGCTGTCTAGCCGTCTTTCGCAAGAAGGCCAGTGTTGGGACTGCGTCTGCGGGTTCGGGCTGGGCGCATCCCGTCTTCGCCAGGATGTCGGCTTGTTCATTTCCTGGAATCTCGGTGTGTCCGGGTATCCAGCGGACTTCAGTCTTTCCGTGCGTTCTCGCCAGGGCCTGAAAGGTCCGAAAGACCCGTTGCGACGAGTCTGAAGGCTTGCCTCGTAGGCATTTGGCGGCTGCGATGTTGTCGAGGCATACCACTATTCGCTGTCTGGCAGACGAAGGGAGCCTGAGAGCGGCTTTGAGGCCTTCCAGCGCTCCTTTGGCCTCCGCATCGAATACCTCGGCAGGACCGAGGCGTCCAGCCCCTTGGCGGTTTGAATGTCCGTTCTGGTGTACAGTGAAGCCATAACCGGCCGCACCGCTCGGGGAGAGCGAGCCGTCTGAGTATACGATGAGCGTGGACGGCGGGATAGATCGTAGCCAATCGAGAAAGTCGTTGGCTGAATCTTCTTTGGATGCATTTTGTAGCGGCTGCAGTGTTTCGTTATTGTACTTTCGTGGGACCAGTACAGGGCGCTGGCAGTTCGCCAGCAATTTGTTCGTTCTCCTCAGCCGAGTTGGGAAGGCCTTTGGCGGAAGTTGGTATTTCAGCTTGACACACTTGATGATGGGCCGAGGCGCAATCTCGATGGTGCGTTTGGCGAGAGGATGTGCATGATCCAACGATTTGATGCGAGCAGAGAACCGAATTCGTCTTCCCTCCAGTAGTTGGCGAACCGGGGGTATGCCGCTTTCTCGGTGCAAGACAGCGATCCGGGTGGTCTTCCACGTCGGCAGAATCGCTCGGACGGCCTGCACGAGGGCTTTACTCATTTTCCGCAGAAGCTGTTGGATTCGGGACGGTCCTTGCACCGTCGGTTGTCTCCAACTCGGCGACGTTGGGCCTGGATACCAGGCTTCGACGCCGAAGAGCAGAATCGGTTCGACACAGGCTCTAACGGCCCGCTGCATAGCGCGCGGCAGAGCGCCCCGCCGGGTGTTCCCTAGGCTCCGGATATGGTTGGCGACCGTTTGGGCCTTGGCTGTCCACTTTTCGACATGGGTCTTGAATGTCAACTTCCTGTCCAGCCAGAGGCCTAGCCAGCGCATGGCTGTTTCTGGTCGCTTCTCCACGTCACCGTGGCGGACGGGCGGCTTGGTTTCCCGCCTCCTCGGCGAGAAGTGCATGACTTCTGTCTTTTCTGGATCGAATGAGATGCCGTTGGCGGCGCCCCAGTTCACGAGTTCTTGAAGGTATTCCGACGCCTTTTGCGATGTCTGCTCCAGCGATTGTCCGACGCAGAGAATGGCGGTGTCATCCGCGTATCCGAACCGTCCTTCGGGATTGCCTAGCCGATAGATCGGTTCGGTGTAGAGCAGAAACAAGATCGGCGACACGGGTGAGCCCTGTGGGAGGCCGCACTGCAGTGGCGTTGTCGGTGTCGTGATGTCTTGGTATCTGACTCTTGCGGATCGGCCGCTCATGAACGAGCCTGTCCACCGCGCAAGGTTGTCCGGCCAGCCTTGCTCACGGAGCCTCAGGACAAGCCTGTTGCACATGGCGGTGTCGAAGGCTCCTTGGATGTCTGCTGTGACCAATGTGGCCACCTGTCCACGTGCGAACGCTTCTTCGATGTCATGAATCAGCGCGGCGACCAGGTCAACGGCAGACCGTTTTGGGAGAGCGCCGGCTTGCTGTGGATGAAGGACCGCATAATGGATTGACGCCCACGCTAGACGGCGAGCGATCAGCCGCTCAAGGCCCTTCCCAAGACAGGAGAGCAGAGAAATAGGGCGCCAAGCTCTCGGGGTCGACAGGTTTTTCTTTCCCGGCTTGGGGATCATGACCACTTCTGCTTCTCGAAACGCTCCAGGATGATGGCCCACCGTCAGGCATCCCTGATAAAGGCGGCGGACGTGCCCTCTAACGATGTCCCATACTGCTTGCAGCAGCTTGACCGTGATGTTGTCGGCTCCGGGCGAGGTATTGCCCGTCTTGATTGTGGCGTCCTCTGCTTCTTCCAGCGTGACTTCTTGAGCAAAAGGTATCTTGCGGGCTGGTCGGACCGGGGTCCATGGGTCCGCAATGTCATCCGCCGCCGTACGGCGTTCAAGAGTGCTGCGTCTCAGCGCGTTCGCTTTTTCCAGCTGGGTCTCGTATACAACGTCACCGATTTGAAGCGGTGGAGGCTGGAAAGCTCCTGGCGATTTGAGCCACCGCACTGCCTTGTAAATCGATGCGCTATCCGAGAAGCCGTCGATGAGGTTGCGCCAGTACTGCCGCTTAGCACGGCGGACCACACGCTGAAAATCTCTTCTTGCTAGTTGGATTTCCTGGCTGAACCCCAAAGGGAGGCTTCTTCGTATGGCGCGGTACTCCGCAGCGGCTTCGGCGCATTCGTCGGTCCACCACGGCGCACTTCGCGTTCCTTTCCGTACGGGGCGGCCGGCACTTCTGGCAGCCGATTGAAGGAGGTCAACAAGCGCCGCGGCGAGTGCGTCAAGCTGCGAGGCTGTTGCCGTGTCCGTTGGTATTTCACAAGCTCCTGCGGCAACGAGTTCCTTGAAGCGTTTCAGTTCATCATCGGTCGTGACACGCACTTTGCCCGTCACCTGTGGTAGGCTCAGGCTAAGATCGGGAAGTATGAGACTTAGAGTGAAGTGGTCCGAGCTCGTGGCGAGATGGTCTTCCACAACCGCAGACGCCAAAGCGATGTTGGAGAAAGCCAAGTCGATTGTGTTGCCATGAGGGTTTGTCGGCTCGTCCGCCGTATTCAAAAGATTCAGTCCGTTTTCGGCCGCCCAGGTGGCAATGTCCTCCCCACGGCCCTCCAGTCGTCCCGTTTGCCAGGTGTAATGCTTAGCATTGAAGCCCCCAGCCACAAGGGTCTTTTCTGGTGCCGACCACCGCAGCAGCACGTCCAAGGAGACGTCATAGTGCGGTTGGCGGTAGAAGTTGACGATTGTGACGCCGTTCACCGTAAGCCACAGGATGTCTCGGGTGAGTGCCGGTCGTTTCTGGTCTGCGAGAACCCGCGAGTCCTTACGGATGTATGTCATGACCCTCGGCCGCGTGTCATTGCTATCCCAGCTGTCGACGGGTGAGTAGGTGTCGTAGGCTGGGTGAGTTTTGGTTAGGCATCTTGAGTTCTTTGCCTCTGTCCAGGGTTCTTGGAGAAGGACGATGTCATATTTGGCGGAGTCAGCCAGTGCCAAAGCGCAATCGTGGGCTGGCGGGATCTTGCCCACATTCGCTTGGAAGACCTTGAGTGTCTTCTTGTCGGGATTGTGTACTCTTGGCCGCCGACTCATGGAGAAGACGGGTTGGTGTTGGCACGGCGCCGCTTAGGCGATGTCAGCAAGGGGCGTCTCGCCGGCGCTTCTGGCCTGAGTTCCGCGGCCCTCAGGCGTATCGGAGACGACGATGGCAGGACTGGCAGGGTGCAGGTGGAGAAGTTAGTCAGGGCCTGGGGGTTGACATGTTCTTGAGGCGGGTACATGACTGCCACTGGGGCACGCTGTTGTTCTGCGACGGCCTCCGGTGCTGGCTGGCCATTAAGCTCCGTCTGAGATTGCTGTCGCTGCTGTGCAGCCTGTTGTTGTTGAAACAGGCGAGATCCCATCTGTCTGATCAGTGCTCGTTGTTCTTTTGGGAGACGATGGAGCAGGCCATGTGCTCTCTTCGGCCGCGCCGGGCATGCTGCAAGGTCCGCAGCATGGGGCCCAAGGCAGTTGGCGCACTGTTCGGGAGCCGTGCAGCTGTCACTGGCGTGATTCGTCTTGCCGCAGCGTTTGCATCGTGTTTGTCTGTTGCAAGCATGCCGCGTGTGATAGTCCCAGCAGTTTTCGCATTGCTTAGGGGGGTTCGTTCTTTCGATGTGTCTGGCTACTCGGCTGGTGCCGAAAAGGCTCCAGGGTCTTTTTGTCGGTTCCAGGAGGGAGATGATGAGTGTCTTGTTGGGAAGTTGTTCATTGTCACGGCGAGGGACTCGGATGCTAACCGGCGTGTGTCCCGTCTGGTTGTTTACTTCATCACGGACGGCAGCGTCATAGTCTACTTCGTTTCCGTACAGGTCTGTAAGCCTACGAGGGCAGTTGTCTACGACGTAGTTGTACCATTTTTGGCTGGTTTCAACAGCCGTTGCGCCAAGATCGTCGGCCCATTCGGCTTGGCGTTCAATAAGCAGATCACGGGTGGCTTTGTCTGCGGCGCGAATGGCCCAACCGGTGTTCACTTGGAGGACTTGCGGGATCCGATTGAGCTCAAGGCCCGTCTTGCTGGCTACGTGAGCTCGTATGGCGTAGCCGATGTGGTTTCTGGCTGGTGCGTCGGCTTCAAGGCGGACGAAGACCCGGAGGTCTTCTCGCGACGGAGCGGGCACCGGCGATCCTTGCGCTTGGTGATGAGTGGCAGCAGGCTTGGGTCGTGGATTTGCCGGAGAGGCGGTCCCGTTGGCGGCTATGCCGCTATAGGTCGGTGTAGATGCAGGGCTGGTGTTGGCCAGAGTTTGTTCCCAAAAACCGAGGAAGCTAGTAGAGAAGTGCTTGGCGAAGTCGCGTTCCGGCCCGGTAGCAAATTCCTTGGCGGCCTCGTTGAAGTGTGCACAGAAGGTTCGGAAAACCCTGAGTTTGGCGTTGTAGACGGCGGCTTGCGCGTCGATGAGCTGGGTAGCTGCATGGGTGATGTCAATGGGCAACCGCTGCTCCTGTGTGGCCGTCGTAGGCAGTGCAGGGAATTTGTCAAGCTGCTGTCCTTCCGCATTGGCAGCATTGCACATTCGGGTAAGTGGCGACGAGGGCGTCTGGGCCGTCCTTCCGCGTGGGGGTGAAAGGCCAATGTCGGTGATCTCCGCAGGGGAGCTGTCTCGGAGGAGGGCTGCGCGGGCGCCTCGAGCTAAGTTGTTGGGGGTATAGATGCCGAGATCAAATGGATCCGGTTCGTATGGCGGGCTGGGGGGGGCCGTTGCCATCACCGCCGCCGAGGCTGCGCAACGCGCAGGAAAACGAAGTTTTCGACAAGTGTTAAGCAATTTGGTGTAGTCTCGTCTACTTTCTTAACATTTCCATGCCAAGAAAGTAATAATACAGGGGAAGGTGTGAGGAGGCTGCTTGCCAAACCACACGAAACTCTAGGGTAAGACGGCAAGTGCTCCGGTGGGGCGCGTGCCCATGCCCAGAGGACCTATCAAATACCCACAACAAACGCGTCGGATCGACGCGTTATTAGGTATGCCTCTATCCGTACACGCGTTCTGGGGTCCAATCCGGCTGTCAAGCACTCGAAGCTCATCTGTCACTTCTTCTACGAGGCAGTCTACCGATCTAAACGAGCCGATATCGTCGACCGAGCAAACGTCCGATTTAGCAAGCACTTCTCTCCCATTCCCAATTGACTGGGGCATGCTTCGGCGGCACGATGACACCGTTCTCAAGGCATACAGTACCGTATACGGGACAAAATGACTGTGGGTGGACGCGTAAAGGTCTAGTGGATCTATTCATATTGAGCCGAACTCGAGCATAGCAATGACAAGTACTTCCTTTGCGCCGATTGTCACACCAAGAAACGGTATCTGTGGCTTCGGCCACACAACACTTTGCCTCGACATCCCGCTGACGGGTACGAGGCTTGACACGCAGCGCCAATGAGCCGATGAAATGCTGGATAGGGACAGAAGGGGTCGACTGCAGGAAGTGAACTACGGACGCTGGGTGCATTTGGATGGACAGTGGTTTTCGAGGGAACTCTTGGGGACGCTTCTCTGTAACTAGCTCAGCACGTCCTGTGCTCCCTCGCGGAGACCTGAGCAGCCTAAGCTGCTGGACGCAAAATACACTGAACTGAACTGAACTGAGCAGCCGACAGAGATAAGTCTTCGTAAATAATTATGCTAATGACGAAGGTCAAGTATTGACAACTTGACACGCCTTAAACTTGATTGATTGAACGGCAACTTCAAACTTGACTTGAGAACTTGACTTGACAAGAAGCCGAACTCGATTGAAACTTGTCAAGTTTAAGCTTGATTGTTAGCCACACCGGCGCTTAATAAAGTCTTGTAGCTCAGGTTTAGCGCCAAGGCCCTATGAGGTCTTACCCTCCAGGCGGTAATCACCAGCCGCCTCCATCGAGACCTTTGCCCTTTTCCCTTAATCGAGTCACCTCTACAAGTTTTTGCGTCAGCAAGTCCTTCGTATCATACTACTACGGCAGGGTAAGGCTCAAGGGTAACTCCGCGCCCGTCGCATCCTCCTTGATCTAGCCCTCAAGATACCGTCGCTCTCTCAGGAATCGTCAGCACTGTCGAGTGGCAACGCCACAGGGGTGAAACTCGGGAGTATAGTACAGTACAAGTGCCGTCCAAAGCGAAGCCATCAATCATCTCGCAATTTTGCCCTTGACATGCGCACAAAAGCCTTCTCCTATTCCAATGCGAAACAGTCCGTTCGCGGGGAGGGGTGTCGCGTAAAGCCCGGAACCGAGCTTCAATTTGCGAAACAAGTCAATCGCATGATGCACTGAAGCCGCCATGCCATTTTGCTCGCTCTGGGCGGCCTCCTTCGCTTTCAATACCCGCTCCCAAGCATCAGATAGACGGATCTGCGAAGGCCCCCACGCACTCACATCCATTGGTGGATCGAGAAGGCGTTGAACTGTCGGCTCAATGCAGGAACACCTGCTTCCCTGGAGAAGGGGATCTTGATTAAGCGCTGGCGGCGACGCTAGGGTACAGTAAAGCAGATGCCGGCAGAAACGCACGTTGACTGTGCTTGGGATGTGATCGCGCCCCATCAGACACAAGGCCATATAGAGAAGCAGCACTTCAGAATCGCCCTCTTGATACTGGAACAGCGGAGATGAGCGGCGGATTTCATCGTTATTGCCAACCATCGTACGAACTAGTTCGACGCCAGCGACGGAGTCGCACGAACCTCGTGGATCGTACAGAATGGTAGCATGGCCCTGGCGAACCTGTCCGAGAATCCAATGGTCAACGCTTTCCTGTATCGGCACTAGTCGAGTGGCTGCATCACACTGCGACGCGTATGTGATCTTGTGGCCGGGCTCAGCGGCGAAGAAGTCCTGTGTGCACTCGCAGATACATCTCATCGCCCCAAAAACGAAGTCGGCGCCCAAGAGCCGCCCACGCACCAGACCTTCAAGAGATGTCCCCGGAGGTGGCGGTAGAGACCCCGAAGCGGCCGCGGCCGCTCCCTTCCTCATCCGCTTGGTTGGTGGCTCGGCTGGTGCCGGACTCGAATCGCGACTGATTCGGTGGGCGTCGGAGCTCACCTCGGGATTTGGCGAATCAGTCATGACCTCCACCCTGATGGCGTCCGGGCTATGTCTTCGCTCGGATCGTGTTCGTCGGGGAGACGGCGCTTGCGATGCAGAAGGGAAATGTGCCGCCTGCGCGGAGGTTGTCAGCGAAGGAACATAGCAGAATGTCGTGTGATGTTCTACCCTGTTATTTTCGACAGTCGGTGTCGGCCTGTTTTGAGGCTCAAGGAGTATTGCAGGCGAGTTGTGACTAGTTTGACGACCACCCGTTGGATCCTCGGGGCGAGGAGCGTCAGCTGCAGATGTGGCGACCGCAAGGTGATCCGGTTCGTGTTGCGTAGATTCATCTAGGACTGACGCTTGCGATCGGGGTGTGCTGCTCGTCGCCTGCGCCTAAAGGAGTTCAGTTACCGGCAAGGGTCTGAGAAACTAGGGCGCGACTATATATCTCTCACCTCGACTATTTTGAGTGCCCTTCTAAAATCCGTGTGAGTCAACTTGCCTCGGGCGCAGCCTTGGCTGTTACTCTTCAGTCGTTGACCGTGCGCGCGTTCCAAGGCATGCTTAACTTCCAGCCAAGGGAATTTCATCAACGCGCGGCACTCTTTCGAATTCTTTGTTCTGTCCGAGATACTGCTGGGAGCCATGTAATCCTGGATCTCCAGATTGTCGAAGCGCCACTGAACAGGTTTCTGACAGCAGTCCCAGGTGCATGTCCCACTGCTGCTCTTCACCATCTCCTTAAAGCGGTCCAGCCGCAGGAGACCGCGATCAAGCACCTCTGATAGAATGCAATTGAATGCCATCTCCTTGTCTGCCGGAACCCTGGCTCGAACATGGTCGATGTAGTCCTCAATCTTGCCTTCGAAATTCCAGCATCTCGGGCGGCCGTCCCGAGTAAGGTTAAGGCTTTCGGAGATGTCCGGAAACTCGAGGCTCATGGCTGAACTGCGCAAGCAGGTGAGTGGACGAGCAGGTTTGAGTCACCGTTTTTGACAGTGAAAGTGGGTGGGCTGGAGCAATTAAATAATCGGACTGTCATTGGTCCGCCACAACAACGCGAAAGCAACGCTGCAAGGCGTGTGCCTGACGCCGCTCGATGCCGTACACGCAATACTGGTGGGGGCCGGGCGGATGAATTCGAATCCCACACCAGTATAACTCGCATCCCGCCAGGTTGTGGTCTCTTCTTCATGGTTTCCCCTCACTCAACTCTGCGCACGACCGATTCGACCACATCGGACTGTCACTCTCCCCAAGCATAGCATGGTATGTTTCACACGTCGCCAACAGCGGCTGGTACTGACAGCACCAGGCTACCACAGAGGGGACATACACGATTGGCATAGATCTCGGCACCACCTACTTCTGCGTCTATGTCAACGGCGAGGTGTTTTCCATCGAGTACGGCATAGACGTGCAGCGGGCCCAAATTCGAGTCTCAAAGTCCGGTTGGGCACTGCCGTCACCTTCAGATGTTCCTGAAGAGCGGAAGCCACACTTGACCTATGCGAAGAGAATTCTCGGACGTGGCGAGCAGGACGGACAATTGGCAGGCGATATCTCATCTATTCCTCTCGCAAAGCGCGGCAAGCGGGGAGCTCAGTATGCGGTTCATGGCCAGTCGGTCGAGCCTGAGGAAGTATCAGCGTTCATACTCGGCAAGATCAAGATCGCCGTAGAAGCTTATTTTCCAGACCAACGGCTTGGGCGCATGGTCATTACCGTGCCAGCGAACTTCACTCAGCGTCAACGACAGGCCACACTCGACTCGGCTGAGATTGCCGGGTTCGACGTGAGCATCGTCCAACTGGTGGAGGAACCGGTTGCGGGTGCAGTCAACCTGGTCGAGCTAAATACACCTGCCTCCTACAACGCTTCCAAGATGGTAGTCCTCGATGTCGGGGGCGGTACCACTGACGCCACCTTCCTCTCTGTCCAGACAGTTGAGGGGTGTTCGTACGGTATCCTGGCGACTGCAGGGGATAACCATTTGGGCGGGTTCGATTTCGACATGGCGCTCTTCGATCTTGTACTGTCCGTCGGTAAGGTAGATGTTGAGAAGGTGGATCGCCAAAGGATGCTCCTTGCGTGCGAAAGCAAGAAGAGAACGCTATCGAGTGCCGACAGTGTCCTTGTCGAAATTCCTTCCTTAGAGGAAGACGAGGACCTTCCTGTCGTCAGAATCACTCGCGAAATGTTCGAGGCGGCGTCGAAAGGCCTCCTCGAATCTATCACCAATATACTGAACGACCTGATCGAACAGCGGCACGACGCCAAACACCCCAGTGTTGTTTTGCTTATCGGCGGTGCTTGTACAATGCCCCTCATACGGGATCGATGCGCGAATACCTTTTCAGGCGCCGAGATCCTGACCTCCAATCCCGAGAAGAGCATCGCGCATGGTGCGGGACGCATTGCCTCAAATCGGAACATTAAGATCAACCCCATTCTTCCAAGGTCCATCGGGATCGAGGTATACGGCCATGACAAGAAACTTTTTACGGAGACCATAATTGCTCGAAATACCCCGCTCCCAATAACCCGCCGTCACCAGCTCCGCACATGCGTAGCAAACCAGAAGAGCATCAGGTTTAGACTTATGGAGGGAGAGAAGAGGGACACGGAAGAAAATATCGAGGTAGGTTTGTTCGAGATATCAGGTATTCAGGCGCCTTGCCCGAAAGGGACTAGAATAGAAGTGGAGGTGGTGATTGAGAAGCCTGGTGACATCGAAATCTCCGCCACCATCCGAGGCAAACGTGGGTCTTTAATTGTCAAACCGACGCCACGTATTGAACGCTTTCGTCTTGATGAGTGGAAGAAACAAACTCGGCATCGCCTTGGGGTTGAGACTAGAGACTTGACTCCAAAATCGACGCTACCGGCTATCGCCAACGAAGAAGCAGCCAACACGGGAGCTGAATTTGAGCCGACTGGTGACGCATGGGAGTCGACCGGGGATGTGTGGAATATGTTGAGCGACCCGTTACTCGAAGTTGGTGGACAGTCTGTTAGCGATGATGGCGACGCGGTCGACCCCATCACCTCAGTGGGCGCTTCCAACCCTTTGGAAGAGGAGTTGGTCCACGGCCAGCAAGAGCCTGGTGGCGAGACTGGCGACACGGTGAACGGCTCTATATCATCGCGAAACGGGCCGGCTGGCGAAGAGGGGCTGACCGAAGATGACGAACCGACTGAAGATGACGGGCGAACCGAAGATGACGGACGAACCGAAGATGACGGATCGGTCGAAGAGGACGGGCCAACCAAAAGTCATAGAGGCAGTTCACTGCCCAAGCCTAGAGCTGGGGCTGGCCCTCGCACAAAGCGGTTACAAAGGGCATTGGCGAAGGAATCGGGTGTCAGCAAAAAACGTACATCCCGTACAAACGAGGCGACGAATCCAGCGCAGAACAGTAAGAGAGCCAGGCAAGGTTAGAATCGTGCTCTTAATAATGCAGCCACACGACTATTATAGTTCACTCTTAATTCTTATGTGGTTGTGTGCTCCTGGGCAAGCTAACTGATGTATAATAGAATATGATGAACCCAAAGCTGACGGAAATTGACGCGCTGGCGTTAGAGAGCGAAGTGGAAATATACTGTTCTTGATTTCTGGCTTTAAGTGGTGTTTTTTTCATCGCTATTCTGAAGGCATTCGTCGAAGTACAGGCATGCGGTATTGGTTATTTCGAGGTTTGCGTCTGGAGAATGCAGGCTCCCAAGTTGCAGACTTGGAAGCTTCCAAACGATTGTTCACATAAAAGTAATGGAAGACACAGATAGCGGTAAATGTAAGCAAGCGGGAACATATTGGGGCAGAGCCAGGGGCAAGTCGCAACGGAAAGAAGTTGCCGTCTCGAGTAGTCGCAGTTAGAAGCTTGTCCGGAAGAGATTTAAAGTTTGTAGTGAAGTATATAGTGAAGTATGTAGTGAAGTTTGTAGTGAAGTTTGTAGTGAAGTTTGTAGTGAAGTTTGTGAAGTCTGTAGTAGCGAAGTCTGTAGTAGCGAAGTCTGTAGTAGCGAAGTCTGTAGTAGCGAAGTCTGTAGTAGCGAAGTCTGTAGTAGCGAAGTCTGTAGTAGCGAAGTCTGTAGTAGCGAAGTCTGTAGTAGCGAAGTCTGTAGTAGCGAAGTCTGTAGTAGCGAAGTCTGTTGTGGTGAAGTCTGTAGTAGCGAAGTCTGTCGTGAAGTCTGTCGTGAAGTTTGTCGTGAAGTTTGTACCCGTGCCACGCCCCACTTTATTTAGGGGCTGTTTATCCAGCCTACTCAATACACTATTCGGCCTACCCAAGTGGGGCAACTGTGGCTCGGTCAACCCAAGGGGGCGCGCCCACCCAATCACACATCCCCAACCGCCTACCGTAGTCATGTCACAACCTAGCGTAGGCCGACTTAAGTTGAAGCTAAGGCTGGATATGACGCCAAGGGACGGCAGCAAAAGAACAATGCCGCGGAAGAGCAAGAACAGCACCAAGCGCAACTCGAACCAATTTGAGTTGCTCGATGACGAGGATGACGGTACGAACGATAATGTGGCCTGTGGCATCATTGTGGCCAATTCAACAAGCGCGGCCGACGTGACAAGGACCAGCGCCCGCGGTCGCCCTCTGAAACCGACACTGCAATTCGACCCAGAACCGCGCCCATCACGAAAGAAATCCGCCGTCCCGAAAGCGAAATCGACGAATGCCGACCCCAATGTCAACGAGGATTCATTGGCACGAATCGAAGCTCTCCTGAAACGCGTCGAGGAGCGGGCCGAAAGGGCGGAAAAACGCGTCGAGTCTCTGGAAGAGTTCATTCGAAACGAGCTCTTCCCACGCGTCGCTAGCCCTCCGGAGTCCGCCACTCCAAGTGCGCCTCATCAGCAACAGCACCAGCACCTGCCACCTTCGCCACCACCCTCTCCGGTCCCAGGGCCACTGCCAGGCATTGGGTTGGACGTGAGTCGGGTCCTAGACAGCGACATAAAGGAAGGCAATGCCGGCACCATTCGTCGGCGCGCGAACGCTGCCCTTGAGAAGTTGGGTGTGACCTGCCTGGGCGTCAATTCTAAGGGAAACGGGCGTTTTCGGCTTCTCTTTCGAGAGACGGACGTCGATAAAGTACGGCAGAACGACACCTGGATAAAGACACACTTCGACAAGGGAACGCTATATGGGGAGCAGTGGTACCCTCTACGGGTTGATAGAGCACATCGCGGGGTTGCGACGGATGATATCGGATGCGCCGTGTTTGAGCGGATGAACGGGGTGAAAGTGCACAAGATGCGATGGCTCGGGACAGCGTCTGTCGACAAGGAATACCGCTCTCTAGTGGTACACCTGGATAAGAAAGAGGAGGTGGACAGGTTGCTTGCAAAACGAACGGTTGAGATGGCGAATGGCGAGTGTGCATACACGCGACCATTCGTTCAGGGACTTCAACCAGCGAGATGCTACCGTTGCCACCTCTACGGACACTTGCATTATCGCTGCAAGGCGCCAGCTCCGATCTGTGGACAGTGCGCCCAACCGGGCCATTCTGCGTCGACCTGCACCTCGGACGTTTTTAAGTGTGCAGCGTGCGGTGGAAAAGGAGCACACAAGGCTACAGATCCTGGATGCCCGGTATATCGCCGGGAACTCGCCAAGTTACGACCGTCGCCCTACTAACTAACATACATCCTCTGTCTTAACCTTTTCTTTTCAGCACAAACCCTCTACCTATACCTGTGGTTGCCCCACAGCTGGTAGGTTAGCTACACCGGACGGCTGAAGGCAGGTGGACTCTTCGTCAAATGCGGCGGAGGAGAGTGGTCTGTACCTCATCAGACAGGCTCCAGAATTGGAAAGGGACAGGTCAAATGAGCAAGAGACGGATTGAAGGATGTAAGAGAAATTCAGGCATTAGATCGGGACGAATTCCTTGGGCTCGGAACTGATGCCCGGGCTCGTGAAGCTTGTGAAGCTGGCCTGCCTATATCGTCAGCCTCGCCGTTAGCCTCGTCATGTGACTGGCCTCTTAGCTCCCCGGCAAGCTGGTCTTCGTTAGAGCTTTCGCCGGGCACGTAACGTATAGCCCGCTGGTATGACCTCTGCATGACTGTGCCGGGCTCGTACGATCCCCGTGTGTTTGAAGGTATCGCAAGCTCTCTGTTGTAGCTGCCGCGCCGCTGGGCCCGGCGTTAAGGGCCGCCCCTTTCTCGAGACTCTCAGCAATCTCGAATTGCGATAGATCGCGACGGGTGCTCTTCGGGCGGTTAAGTGAGCCCTTAGGCCGGCCTTTGCCGCGCACAACAGCCGGCTCGAGCGGCGCCGGCGCCGTGCCTCTGCTCGTGATGCTTGGAGCCGGCTGCTTGCGCCAGAAGTGGTCAAAGTCCGTAACGAGAAGCTTCTTACCCTCTTTAACACGCTGGAATATTACGTGGCTACAGGGTACGCCGAGGCTGACGAGGGAATTGCATGGGCAGCGGCCTTGTGGCTCTATAAGGTCTTTGGCTGCTCCGGCTCCGGCCTTGGCCTCTGCTTCCCGGGCAAGAGCACGGGCAACGCCTGCTTGCAGCTTCTGCCTCTTCGTGGCCGGCGTCTTCTGTATTGCCTTGTGGGCATCCGTTACGAGCTCCAGCGCCTTGGCAGAGACCCGGTCTCGCACGTTACTATAGATGTTATGTGACATCGCGAAGGTATTGATCTTGTTGGAGTTGTACGCGCGAATAGCTTCAACTTCGGCTGCCTGGTGCTTCCAGAAGCAGCGAAGCTTCTGGACAAGGGAGGTAAGGTCGCCGGTTGAGGTCCGGATGAACTTCTTCATTGAGGAATGCAGGCCTTCCACAACAGAGGTCGTACGGTGGCCAAAGTGACGATGCTGATCGACGAAGCATGTGACGATCTTCTCTTTCCATTGCCCAATCCACGTCTTTATACAATAACCTATAGCTGCTGCAGGGTAGCTAG
>KQ030886.1:0-13315 GCA_000956045.1 Hirsutella minnesotensis 3608
GCTGTGGGCCTTCCTCGACAATAAGCAGCTGTGGCGTGGCCTGCTAGCAGTGACGGCAAATGGTAGAACAACGCAAGACTGGTGGCCCCAATGGCTCAGTGAGATGGGCGGCAACGAGGTGCGATTCCTCGATGCAGTCGGACTGCTGCTCCGGTACTCGATGATCGAAACTGAGCAAGGATCGAAAGGCGGCTATTCGATGCACCCGGTAGTTCATCAATGGGCCTCGTACCTAGACGGGCAACGACAGGAAGACGAATGGGCAAGGCTGGCTCTCGCCGTGGTGGGACAGTCGGTGCCCGAGGGGAAAACGAGGGAGTACTGGGTGGTGCAGCGAAAACTGATTCCACACGCCGAAATGGTGCGGAGATGGATACAAAAGGCAGTGAGTAGGTGGTATATCGGAGACGAGTTAATGATAGACTCACTACATATGCTGGGGATTCTCTACGCGAGCCAAGGCAAGCTTCCAGAAGCCGAGGCGATGTATAAGCGAGCGCTAGAAGGGAATGAGAAGGCTCTTGGACAAGATCACACCTCGACCCTCATCACAGTCAACAACTTGGGAAATCTCTACAAGAACCAGGGCAAGCTCCCAGAAGCCGAGGCGATGTATAAGCGAGCACTGGAAGGGAATGAGAAGGCGATTGGACAAGATCACACATCGACCCTCAGCATGGTCAACAACTTGGGAATTCTCTACGCGGACCAAGGCAAGCCCCCAGAAGCCGAGGAGATGTATAAGCGAGCGCTAAAAGGGTATGAGAAGGCTCTTGGACAAGATCACACATCGACCCTCAACACGGTCAACAACTTGGGAAGTCTCTACGCGGACCAAGGCAAGCTCTCAGAAGCCGAGGCGATGTATAAGCGAGCGCTAGAAGGGAATGAGAAGGCTCTTGGACAAGATCACACCTCGACCCTCATCACAGTCAACAACTTGGGAAGTCTCTACGCGGACCAAGGCAAGCTCTCAGAAGCCGAGGCGATGTTTAAGCGAGCGCTAGAAGGGAAGGAGAAGGCGCTTCGACGAGATCACACCTCGACCCTCAACACGGTCAAGAACTTGGGAATTCTCTACGCGGACCAGGGCAAGCTTCCAGAAGCCGAGGCGATGTATAAGCGAGCGCTCGAAGGGTATGAGAAGGTCCTTGGACTAACTCATCCCAATACGCATGATGTTACACGCAACTTGTAACTTTTGCACTCCAGCCGAGGTACGAGGTCACTCAACCATGGTTTTGTGTACATATTCCTAACGACAATAGTAAATCCGCTAAGAAAACTTGAAAAGAATGATGCAGCAGGTGGGGTAGACGTTCTCGGAAAACTATCGACCAAACTTCGAAACATCATCCCGTTTCGCAAGAGGTCACAACAGTAACAATTAACAAGAGACAATGTTTGTCACACAGGACTCGGCTCTACGCATAATCAAATCTGGTTGCTCTGGAAATTCGGAGGCAGATAACCTGTCTCTTTATTGATGCTTCAACATTCATACACAAAGCCTTCTATCACTCCGAATTGGGGAGGTATTTGAGTGTAGCCGAGTACCGGACTTGGATCGTGCCCTGAGAACGATGTGGAAGAGAATCACCTTCGTGTATCGACCCGCGTCCCCGTCTACTGCTTTCCACCCTCGACATATCGCCTGCGGCAATCCGCAACCGAAACACCTTGAAAACTGCTCGAATCGCCTCTTCTCGAATAACTCCCTTTGCATGTCCTCGATCCTGCTCCGCGTCCCCTTCCATCCCTCGTCCTCTTGCCGCGGACACTCCTTGAAATCGTGTTCGTACTCCTCCGTTTCCCACGTGCGGAAAGACTTCGACAGATTTGTCAAACTGGCGAAAGCAAGCTCCTTCTTTGGAGGAATCTGCCCACGCCACTAGACAACCTTTGTTCCCTTCCCTCTCCCCGCAATTCCCTCTCCTCGCATCTCCTCCTTCACTCCTTGACTTCGAAAGGCGCAACGGTCTCGTGACCAGTGTCCGCCGAGGCCAGCGAGGGCTGCAAGGCCCTCACGACTTTTGCTGATCCAATTACAAGTAATGCCTACTCACTACGCCTGAACGTCCCGCTGACGGGCAACAGGCTTATTATGAGCGCCTTTGAGCCGATGAAATGCTGGATAGCGGTTTACATCATGTGATATGTAGCATGTAGATAGCCACTAGCTCAGCACGTCCTGTGCTCCCTCGCGGAGACCTGAGCGGCCTATGGCTGCTGGACGAAAAATACATTACATTACATTACATTACATTACTTCATTTCGCTGTACCATTCCGGTTTGTCCATTGCCTCCGACCAATGCCGCTCAAAGTAATCGTAGCCGTAGGAAGGGTGAAGCGCAAGCGCCGCACGATACACAGGGGTCCGATCTGTCTTGAGGTAGTAGTCCTCCAGTTTCGCCCAACCACAGTCGATTCCTGATTTGAAGTGAGAGGGATCCTCGTGTCGGGTCAACTCCGCGGCTTGCTTGAACTTGATGAAGAGATAGTCCATCGTCTTCAGCGTCTCCCACACGGCGCCATGGCCGCCCTCTGCTCCGTCCTTACTGGCGTTGCCTTCCATCGTCTGGGTCAAGATGTGAAAGGGCTTCAGAAAGTCGAAAAACCGTTGCAGCTCGACCCAGTCGGTAGCGTTCAGGAAGTCCTTGGTGATGTCACGTCGATCCACATCATTCCTGGGCTTTTGCCAACGCGACTGATAGAGCTCAATAGCACTCCGAAGCTCAAGCGCGGCTGACGGTCAACGATGTTCAGATAGTTGCAGCTTTAGACACCACGGGAGCCTACCTCTTTTAATCATCATGTAAATGGAGTTCCATCTCGTTTTACCATCAACCAGGATCTCCAGCGTAAAGATGGGGTCGTCTCCGGCAAGCTCCGATTGCAACTGTCGAAGTGCTTGTCGCCGCTGGTCCGTTCGACGGATGTACGTGGCGAGGTTGTGAAGTTTTCCCACTGCTCCGACCTTGGCCCAGACATCGAATTTGAACTCATCGGTCGCAGCTCGAAGTTGTGACTCAAACTTCCCAGCATTGAAGCCAAATATGACAGCCCGGACGACCAGGTTGATGATGTGGCCAACGCAACGCAGTCGCCGTCGCTGCACGTCCATCGGGTACCATTGCGCCAGAGTTTGAATGCATGTATCGTTGCTCTCCGCATTGTCGAGCATGAAATACCCAAGCTTTGATCCTAACTCGTGTCGGTCTATCACCTTCTTGATGTGTGGACCAATGTTCTCACCGGAATGCGGACCTACCAGGCGCGGCAGTCCCAGAAGAACATCGCGCTTCTTCCCGTGTCCGTCGACGAAATGACCAACGACCCCGACGTAATGAAATCCGTTTGAAGCTGTCCATAGATCAAAGCTCAAGTGAACGGAGCTCTTCGATCCTCGTATAAGATTGCATATAGCCTGTCGACGCCCTTCATACGAATCGCGAATCCATGAACGAATTGTGCTGTGATGCTCTGGCAGTAGCTTGCTGACTTGTTCCCCACCATTCGCTAGCAACCATCTGAGCCTCTCGCTCGACGCTTGACGGAATGTCACGTCTTCGGCTATGACCCAATCTACGAAACGTGCTTTCCATGTCGCTTCGTCAAAGCAGCGTGCAAGATGTAGACCCGGGCCTGACGGACCAGGTACAGAATACGACCTGGAGAAAGCGGATGCTGCAGCCAAAGCGAACGGATTTCTCAAGCCGAAGTCATCCTCAGTCAGAAGCAACAGTTGATGAGCTGGCATGAGCGCTGAATGTGAGAGAGTCTTTAGCCAGACCAAGAGACTGATCACAGACGAGCACAACAATCTGTCAGAAGACACTGTGGGGGGCAGATCAGCTTCAAAAGCAATGGTTATCCAGAGGACTGATAGAGTAGCACAAAGTGGCAACATATCTGACGTGTAATTTGGGCGGAGAATCCTCCGGAAAGGAGGCACATCAAAATGCGACGTCTGCGAGAAAATTAAGTAATCAGACCACCTTCAGACCCAGACCGACCGGTGCTCAAACCCCAGACCGACCGACCAAGGCTCGGGATTGACCCAGACCGACCGACCGGAGGGGCCGGTCTGAGTCGGTCGGTTTGTTAGCCACACTGCCGTGATCCTGCCACCTAGTCCCAAAAAGGACGTTTCCGCAACAACGAAAGTGAAGCAACTGTCGATGTGTCCGGTAGCTATTCGGTTTGTAGCTCTTTCCACAAGGGCAGGGAATCGAATTCATCATGATTGGCAACAGAAAGAATTGCAACGACTAATGTAGCGATGAGGGTGCGTTTACACAGAAGCGCGAGATGGTGGACGCACCAAGCAGTGAGTGGATATATAATCGTAAGACGGGGGGGCTGGGGCACAAAAGCGCAATACGATGGGGTTAAAGGACGAAAATCGACGAAATCACAATATACGACTTGCTCCAAGAGACATTGCTGAAGGCGTCAAGCTCAATGGAGGAGTCGGCTGAGGCCGTCATTCTGGTGGGGCAAGGCGCGCCGCCGGCGAAAAGATTGACGCGGCTCTTCAAGCCTACCAGCAAGGTCCGAGAAGCCACCCAGCAGGTTGACGACATTACGGAAAAGACGAAAAGAAGTGCGAGGAGCGCAAGCCGGCTGACAGCAGACGAAATGGCGGTCGGTAGCACAACTGAGCGACGGAGACTAAGCAGCGGTACCGGCGTCAACGAAGGCAGGGCGATGCTCCAGCTAGCCCTGGATCTCCTGGAAGAATCGCGCGAGGACATCAAATGGCTTAAGCAAGTGATTACTGAGGAAAGAGAGATCATGAATAACCAGCAACAGATGATACAAGATTTGACCCGCCAAGCGAGAGACGAGCGACGAACTTCAGCAAATGCGCGATAAACTCGATGCGATCGCTGCGAGCCCGAGCCTCGCGAGCACCCACACAAGCTCAAAACCCTCGTAAGCGGAGGCTGCGCGTCACTCGGTCGCTCGCAAAGCGCCAGGCATTCGGGCCTCATCAGCGGGTAATCCATTGCATGAGACATCCGCGGAGATGCTACACTGTACCATCGATATGTACCATCGATACGTCCCGAGTCGAGGAGTCGCACAAAGATAAGGCGCAGATTGCGGATATACGCCGGGCTATCGAAAACGAGATGCGATCCAAGCACGAAGACAACACCTGGCGGTGCGCTGCCGCAACCAAAGATCCCAAGAACGCTGACCGCATTAGGATCATATGCCGAAACGAGACAGAGTTGAAGCGCGTCAAGGAAGTAGCCGAAGCTACAGCGGTGGCCAGCGCAAGAGTCATAGGAGACCAGCTTCATCCGGTAAGGATAGATAATGCGAACCGGTCCAAGGTGCTGAGTGCGGACGGGAGCATCCTGCCAGGAGTTATGGACGCATTGAGTGCCGAGAACAAGGTCAAGATCGCCAAGATAGCCTGGCTCAGCAACAAGGAGTCTGGCAAGGTGTATGGGTGTCAGACATTTTGGCTCCACACGGGTCTGAGATAGCATCAGGCAAATGAATGAGAATTATCTAAAGAACAAGAAGCGAGTGAACGAACGCACGGAATTGTGCAGCTCTTTATACACAAATGAAAGGTTCATCGCATGACTCGCATGATTACGCAGTCGCTGTTGCCTGACAGGCCACAGCGGCGTTGCGTAGTACTATCGCCACCGCATGAATAAACCTTCTAGGCAGGCTTGATGTACGACAATGGGTCTATGGTCGTGTATGTGCGGAATGTCTCCGGACAGTCAGGTTCGGACAGTCAACTGACAAGGATTATCACGCTAAACAAGGATCCGAATTGATCGCGTCTGCGCTATCGTCAGAATGGACGGAAGTACTTTTTCTTCAATCTATGGTTGAACCAACTGCTATACAATCTTGGGTGGGTTCCTGCTGCAG
Source organism: Hirsutella minnesotensis 3608 (assembly GCA_000956045.1). Taxonomy (NCBI): domain Eukaryota; kingdom Fungi; phylum Ascomycota; class Sordariomycetes; order Hypocreales; family Ophiocordycipitaceae; genus Hirsutella; species Hirsutella minnesotensis. The sequence goes on from KQ030886.1 coordinate 5,907, forward strand.
CTCCAACTGCGTCTCATCCTGCTTGAGAACCTTCCTCCTTTTGCGCCGCGGCTCAGGGTCCTCATTTTCGGTATTTTTGGTCGGCTTTTTGACACCTTGCTTAGCAGCCATGGCCGTCATCTCCATGACCTTTGCAGTTGGTTTCCGGTTGCGTTTCGTTCCCTTCCGCAGAGCCCTCTCAATCATCATATAAGTAGAGTTCCACCGCGTCTCGTTATCCAGTACGACCTCAAGCTCGGCGGTTGATTCCTCGGAAAGACGGTATCCCTCGTACTCCTCCTCGTGAGCGATGCGCTTGAAATATTCGCTGCGTTGAGATGACGATCTGATGAATTTGACGATATTGTGGAGCTTTCCAATTGGGCCCTTTGAACGCCAATGACGAAGGTCTTGCTCCGCAAGGCCTCTCATGCTATTGATGTCTGACTCTAGCTCGAAAGATTCGGCATCCTTACCGAAAAGAAACGCACGCGCAACAAGGTTGAGAATATGGCCATAGCAGCGCATCCGATGGGCCTTTACATCAGCCGCTTTGATCGACGGGTCAAGCTGCCTGAAGAAATAAGACAAACAGGTGTCATTCGCCTTCAGATTGTCAGACATGACCGTTCCAACCCGCTCTCCAATCCCCCACTGTTGGATAATGCTGAACAAAGTATGCGCAAGGTTCTCGCCACTGTGAGTCCCAAATTGACGGCGTAGAGCGAGCAACCTGGATTGTTGGCACCCGACTTTGTCGATGAAGTGCGCAAACACAGCCATTATCGAAAGACGGTTTGGCGACGTCCAGAGATCGAAGCTGACGTGTATTTTCGTGAGGGCAGTTCCCAGCTCTGCTCTAACAACATCGACTTTGGACTCGAAGATCCCCTGTAGCTCTCTGGTCATGGAACTGCTGCTCCAAGGAATCTGGAGCGCTAATTCATGGTCGAACCGATAGAAGAGCTCCTTCAGAAATTTGTGCTCAAAAATTGTGAATGGCACATCGCTGTCGATGACGAACCCAACACTGAGTTCTTGTATAGCTTTGACCTTTGCTTTTGGTATCGTGCTCTGGTCAAGTCGCCGTCGTTTGGGAGGTGCATGGGAATCGAGGTCGATCGCGCTATCGTCGTCGCGGGGACTTGATTGGTTCGTCGGGGTGATCCGGTGGGATCTTGGCGAGTTAGTAGATGGATTTGTTAGTCCAGGGCCGGATACGTACTTGCGAAGATGATCTGCTGCTGAAGATGTGGCTTGTACCGAGAAGAATTCCGGCCGACCCTTCGTATCACAACGACTGCAGCACCAGACATGACCGATTGGCTGATCCTGGTTATTCAATTCGATGAAAAACATGCCATGTGACCTGATCCAACTCTTCCTACCCTTGGCACCCTTCCGGGCTAGCGAAGCTTCTTGGACAAAGCGGCGGTTCTTCCAAACGATCTTGGGCAGATCCTCAACGGTAGGGTTAACGGGCAGATCTTGGAAAGCAGCCTCCTCGAGTTGCTTGGCCACGGTCGTTGGTTGCGATAGTCGCGAGAACGCAGTAGGAAAGAGTGGAGTAGGACATGGTGTTGAGACCTCTGGCGAAAGTCTCGACGAACTAGAAGGTGTACGCAAGTACGACATCTTGTCGATACGTGTTGGCGAAATTGACGCGTGACGAAGGCGCGTAACCGCGTGATCCTAGCAGCACAGTTCGGCCCGGCAGGCGATAGTAGGTACATGATACTGCAACTATTTTATGTGATTAGAGACGTATCTTTTATCTGTGCTTCCCTCGTGCTTCCCTCGTGTAGGGTAGCAAAACGAAGCGTGAGGTCATTTATGGCACTTCGAACACAGCATAGCATATATCAACTTAACCAAATCGTGTCAACTTTCAGATTACTGGATTTGATTTGATTGAACGCAAAAATCGTCTTATTTGATTGATTTGATTGGAATAATTGATTGATTGAGTTGCACTGTGATGAGCGCTGGCCGTGATGAATGCAATGCACCCGAAGGCGGTCCCGTGCCCTGCTGGCAATGACGAGAGCAAACCCCTGAGTGAAGACGTAATCTTGGAACCGGCGAAGAGCCTCTTCGGGACTGCTCACTTCATCACCAGTACTGGGAGCACGAAGATGTTCTGGCGGTAAAGCCTCCAAAGCTTTGTCGAAGATGTCACGAACATCGTCTGCGAGACTATCGCGGTAGAGGGTCTCCATTGAGGTGGTTTCGTGTCGTGCGCGTTGCTGGATCAGTGAATCTACGTTGCAACAGAGTACTGTAGAGGATACATATCACAACGAACACCTGGCATCACGAAATAGATGATCATCCTGATACTGACGATAGCGCAGACGCGATCAATTCGGATCCTTGTTTAGCGTGATAATCCTTGTCAGTTGACTGTCCGAACCTGACTGTCCGGAGACATTCCGGAGTATGTGACCAAGAGAAGTGACGCCCAGAAGCTCCTGGAAGGATTCTACTTCGATCTTACTGGCGAGTCAGCATACACGCATACCTTCGAGCCAGGTTCAGGACCAGTGCAATGTTACAACTGTCAAGAGCTCGAAGGGCACAAAGCCTTTGCTTGTAAGAAACCTCAAGTTTGCGGTAAGTGCGCGCAGGTCGGCCACCACCACAGTCAATGTCAAACTGTAGAGCCAAAGTGCGTGCCCTGTGGTGGCCCTCACGAATCATACAGCGTCAACTGCGTGAAACGATCTCTTCGGAACAGGGCATGAATTTCTGGGTCCTGCAGCTTAACGTCAGGAAACAGGACGTAGTGCAAATGAGCCTGATGAACGACAGGGGCTTGAAGGACTATAGCGTTTTGGCTATTTCCGAGCCCTACGCAAGGAAGATTGACGACAAGATAGTGACGAGCCCGAATTGCCACAGAAATCGGCTGAAGTTCGTGCCATTGCAGATGCACGAGACTGGTTGGCCTATCCGGAGCATGCTCTGGGTGCGAGCAGATTTGGAGGCTGAGCAGGTGACGATGAGGTCGGCCGACCTAACGACAGCAATAGTACGACTGCGGGATCGTGATATCATGATCGTATCGGTATACGTCGAAGGCGGAAACGCGGATACCTTGGCCAGTACGATCATCGAGCTGCATCAAGTTATAACAGATTTCCGGAGAAAAGGGGGGCGACGAACAGACGTCATCCTGGCGGGAGACTTCAATCGTCACGATCTGCTCTGGGGAGGTGACGAAGTATCGGCGACGAGACAGGGAGAGGCGCAGCCACAAGTGAGAGTGACTCCGTCACCCACACAATCTTCCTCCGGTCGCGGGTACCGTTTCCCTCCGCTCCGCTCCAGTCGACGGTCGACTCCGTCCTGTCGTCGTGGCCCAGGCTGTGTGTGGGGGTAGTGAGCGCATACATTTTGTACGCAAAGTGTATGGCTGTGTGACAAACACTCGGTCTGTTCAGTCCCTTCTCTTTTCGTCCATCCGGCTGTCCGCTTACTGGACTCACGACACTCATTTCATTCGTGATTCACTGCGTTCACACTCTCGCTTCATTCGACTCCCTCCGGTCAAACAGCTCCCTCCGGTCGCAACACCATTTGTGTGTTTTCATCTGTATTGCGTCTACGTGTGTCTACCCTGCAAACGTTCACATTCAATATGGAGTGCTTCAAGAAAGGCATTCGCCATGACCCTCCGCTGTCGCTCCGGGATGGCACCCTGCGGTGGCGTCCATAGTCTTACCATCCCTGCGGGGCGTAGTAGCTGTCTCTTGCAGTGCCGCCTTCTTGTAAACGTAGGATAGGCTCGTAAGTCGGCATACCGTGTTTTTGTAAATGCTCTTGTGTCTATTGCGACTATGATGCACAGTATACAGCCTGACAATGGATGCTCAAGCCAGGGTCATCTCTGCATGGTGCTGTTCACGTGTATACAGATGAGGGTGTCATCAAATCCTAACCCAATAGACGTTCAACCTGCTACGCAAAGCCGAAAGAACGACAGAAAAGTGATCCGCTACTCCTGAGAATATCCCCAACGTCGCACCGTGAAAGAAAGTCGCCAAAATCTTTCCGTTTAGGCGACACAGCCTTCACCATCTCCGAGCCCGTCTGGTCGTTACTATCTGTTGTTCGTCCCCCTTGCTGATGATCTTTCCACCTACTGTCGCCTGCCTCATGCTAGCCAAGTTCCCTGCAGTGGCCGGCTCTGCAACCCTCGCAAAGGGCGCTATGATGTGGAGGTCCAAGCTTCTCGAAGTAGGGAGGCGGCTCCATCTGGATCCCGCACCATTTCTTGAGGCGGTACGCCGTCCTCTCGGCATACGAGTCGTCCAAAAGAGGCCTGCTGGGGCTGTTGCAAAGCTGGCAACGTTGATGATACACCCGCACATTGTACTCCTTCCCGGGATACATGCGTATAGTAACGGCAATCTTCTTGCTCGACCAACCGTCTGAGCTACACGCCGGGTTGTGGCAGTTGAATCTGCCCATGACATTGGTATCCCACTCCTTGATGCAGTTCTTGGCGTCATCCGTCGTCCGGAAGTCGAAGGAGAGGTTCTCCTCTTGCAAGAGCCGCAACACCTCCCTGTGAAGCTTCGGGTATATTGACCACCTCCAGGCCGATTTTCCTTTTACCTGTCCCTTCTTGCCCATCGTAGATGTCTGTTCCCCTAAGACTCTCTGGTCCCAAACTCCGTGTGCGTAGAGGGTAAGTGCACCTTTGCCGAGGGTGCGGTTGCGTGATGGCGCGAGTCAATCGAGGGACTGTTCGCCAACTGCGTTGCTTCCATGAGCAGACCTGCATGGGAGAGATGGCTCCTCAAGGGAAAACCAATTCCTTACCTCGTAGGGCGTGGTCGAGTACCGTCACCCGGCTCCGGTATAATGAAAATGTCCCATTGCGTGAGGCTTACAAACCTTCTGAGTGAAGGAGAACAAGCTTCAATCCGCTGGATTCCATGCCTGCCCAAGGGGCCCTCCCCTCTTATATACCCTTCTGGGGATTGTGGCTCTCCACTGCTGTCGGGGCATCCTCCCCGGCCATCACTATGTCCGGCTATGCAACCACTTCGTGGAAGCTATCCAATAGCAACGTGCCGTCATCCTTCCTGTCTGCCAGGCTCTTATGACTCACTTCATTCCGTCCCTCCATTTCGCATTACACACCTCACTCAATCCCTGCGGCCATGGTGACTACTACTTTCCTGGGCGTGCAGAGGTCAACAATCCGATTTTGGCTCTTTTTGGGGCATGCAGAGGTCAACTATCCGATTTTGGCTGTTTTCTCTGCGTCCAGAGGTAAACAATCCGATTTTGGCTCTTTCCTGGGCGTGCAGAGATCAATCATCTGATTTTGGCTCTTTTCTGGGCGTCCAAAGGTCAATCATCTGATTTTGGCTCTTTAGAGGTCAATTATCCGACTTTGGCTCTTTTCTCTGCATCCAGAGGTCAACTATCCGATTTTGGCTGTTTTCTCTGCGTCCAGAGGTAAACAATCCGATTTTGGCTCTTTCCTGGGCGTGCAGAGATCAATCATCTGATTTTGGCTCTTTTCTGGGCGTCCAAAGGTCAATCATCTGATTTTGGCTCTTTAGAGGTCAATTATCCGACTTTGGCTCTTTTCTCTGCATCCAGAGGTCAACTATCCGATTTTGGCTGTTTTCTCTGCGTCCACAGGTAAACAATCCGATTTTGGCTCTTTCCTGGGCGTGCAGAGATCAATCATCTGATTTTGGCTCTTTTCTGGGCGTCCAAAGGTCAATCATCTGATTTTGGCTCTTTAGAGGTCAATTATCCGACTTTGGCTCTTTTCTCTGCATCCAGAGGTCAACTATCCGATTTTGGCTGTTTTCTCTGCGTCCAGAGGTAAACAATCCGATTTTGGCTCTTTCCTGGGCGTGCAGAGATCAACTATCCGATTTTGGCTCTTTTTTGGGCATGCAGAGGTCAATCATCTGCTTTTGGCTCTTTTCTGGGCGTGCAGTGGTCAATCATCTGATTTTGGCTCTTTAGAGGTCAATTATCCGACTTTGGCTCTTTCCTGGGCGTGTAGAGATCAACTATCCGATTTTGGCTCTTTTTTGGGCATGCAGAGGTCAATCATCTGCTTTTGGCTCTTTTCTGGGCGTGCAGTGGTCAATCATCTGATTTTGGCTCTTTAGAGGTCAATTATCCGACTTTGGCTCTTTTCTCTGCGTCCAGTGCTCAATCATCCAATTTTGGCTCTTTATTGCCAAAGGTCGCCAGGTACGTTGCGGGCCGATACGACGACGGCAGGTAGGAAGTACCCATGCTTGGCACACCACAGCCAAACGTGCAGTACGAATTCTCCAAGCGCCAGGGCCAGTTTAGCCAGCACATGAAGCTGATGCGCGCCTACCGCTATTGTGCACACCCTGCTCGACCTCTCCTCGCTGGCTGACTGCATTGTCTTGCATGCGATTGACATCCAAAAGCAGCTTCGAAGCAGGTTCGGAAGAGCTGCGCCAAGATTATAAGATGGTGAAGTGATACCTCGATTGTACAGTACCCTTAGAGCCAAATGTAGTAAGCCCCGTTTTTGGCGTTTGAGTGTGGGTGGGGCAAAAAGCCAATAGTGACGCCAAACTAAGCATTGCAAATGTCGATTTTTGGCTCCAGGGCGGAAACGCAGAAAGCCGGAACTGGCGGGATGAGCGATAAGCCACATTCGGCCTTTTATTGCCTTTGCGAAGTTGATAATCTCTTAGATCAGGGAATACCGTCCGGATTGGACACAGGGCTACCCAAAGGCATCCATAGGCCCCTATAGGGAAGAGAGATCACACTGTAAGGCGCTCTGTGACTCTGTCACATAGCGGAAGAACGTTCATGGGTAACGTGTGATGTTCGATATGAGAATTTCTCTTAAAAAGCCAGAAACGGACTATAGAGGAATTGCAGTAATGAAAAAAGCAGACTTGTCATCACTCACATATTATCAGCCGAGAACGGATGATTACCAGCCTAATCGAGTGGTTCACTCGGATAGTTGATCTCTACACGCCCAAAAAAGAGCCAAAATCGGATAGTTGATCTCTGCACGCCCAGAAAAGAGCCAAAGTCGGATAATTGACCTCTAAAGAGCCAAAATCAGATGATTGACCACTGCACGCCCAGAAAAGAGCCAAAAGCAGATGATTGACCTCTGCATGCCCAAAAAAGAGCCAAAATCGGATAGTTGATCTCTACACGCCCAGGAAAGAGCCAAAGTCGGATAATTGACCTCTAAAGAGCCAAAATCAGATGATTGACCACTGCACGCCCAGAAAAGAGCCAAAAGCAGATGATTGACCTCTGCATGCCCAAAAAAGAGCCAAAATCGGATAGTTGATCTCTGCACGCCCAGGAAAGAGCCAAAGTCGGATAATTGACCTCTAAAGAGCCAAAATCAGATGATTGACCTTTGGACGCCCAGAAAAGAGCCA